>JAOVVB010137192.1:0-12136 GCA_028570985.1 Heterobranchus longifilis
GGGGGCGGACAGAAGAATCCCTCCGGTGAACTTTGTGTATATTTTGTGGAACAAGAAGACTTCCGTTGCTTGGCACATTCAGGGACAGATTTACTCCCGTGTATGTGTTTGTGAATGTGTGGACTGACTGAGTGTGTGTGTGTGTGTGTGTGTGTGTGTGTGTGTGTGTGTGTGTGTGTGTGTGCGTGTGTAACAATGAGTGTGTATGTGCTCTCAAAACTCACAAACGCCCCCTTTACTCGGCTTGAAAAGCTTTTCAAGAGTTACCTCTGTTGGTCACAGGGCTCGGTCAAATCAAAGCCATGCCGCTTTTCTCTCGGCGCTCTCCTGCTCTCCACGCCAGGCCGCGGCCTTCCTCAGCACTTCGAGTCTCGCCCTGCTTCGTTCGTTCGTTCGGCGGGCGAGGAACTTGTTGGACCCCTTTTTTGTCCTCTCTCTCTCTCTCTTGGTGAGCCACAGCACGCGCCTGCTTCAGCTGCATCCCAACTGGATGAAGTTTCAGTGATATGAACTCTGAAATCTGACAGCTGGGGGAGTGTGGCGAGGCGAACGGACGGAGGGTTGTGCTCTTAGTGTCTCCAGTGTAAGACGGACGGATGGATGGATGAACGGATGGATGGATGGATGGATGGATGAACGGATGGATGGATGGATGGATGGACGGACGGATGGATGGATGGATGGCATGTGCAAACTGTTGCCTTTGTTTCGCCGCTCTTCTGCACTCAAGGCTGCCAAAAGCTTTTCTCAGACGCATGATGTTTCACCAAATGGGTTCTCTCTCTCTCTCTCTGTGAGCGTTGTTCATTTGGGCTTTAGTTCTGTGAATCCCCCCCCCCCCCCCCCCCCCCCCGCCCCCAGTTTGTTCCTCACTGTTGATGCCTTGGATGTTTTGATGCTTTTTATCTTGAAATGACAATCAATTTTACACTGTTGTTGTTTTGTTTTTATATAAATATATATACAGGTAAACGTTACTTTTTCTGCCTGTGTCGCTATATATGGTTATTGTTGTTGTTTTTGTGAATATTCTTGTTGATGATTATTAATATTATTATTATTATTATTATTATTATTATTATTATTATTATTATTATATCCTGGTTTTGGCTGCAATTTAATTGAGCGCTTTTCCGTACTTGTCCATAGCTTCTTTTTTTTTTCCTTTTCTTTTATATTTAAACAAAAAACAAAAAAAAATGCTACTTGCTGCCTGTTTATAACTGTGAGATTTTTTGGAAGCCAGAAATGAAGAAAAGGCAGAAACATATGTGCAATAGAACAAGTTGACCCCCTGGTATACCAGAGCGTCCAAACCCCCCCTCCCGTACCTGATATGTGGTACTGACTCTGACTGTTGAAAACCACAGGTCTCCATAGATACACACAACGTGGCAAAGACAACAAACTGCACAAACAAATTCGACACACGGAAACAGATATCAGTGTTTATGACATGCTAACCACTCTGACATTTTAGCCAGAGTGAAGAATTTGCTGACACAAACAAATGCATTAAGAGAAGAAGAAGCCTTTTTTACTGTAAAAACCAAACTTAACCCATAAGAGTTAATATTTTCTTTTCTTTATAGAATCAGATATCAATATCTTTCCACAGACTGTTATCGATTATAAATTATTTTCAGTAAATTATTTGCAAACAGAGAGAGAAGAAGAAGCATTCTTTACTGTAAACCAAACTTAACCCAGATTTTGCAGGAGATTTTGCATGCAGAGTTAATATTGTCTTTGCTTTCTTGAACCAGATATCGAATGTCACTAAATAATTTACTGTCATCAACAAACAGGCATTGAGAGAAGCATTAGGATCCTTTACTGTAAACCAAACTTAACTCACATTTTGCAGGTTTTAACAGGAATACCGACATGAGAACCAGATATCATCATCTATGCTCTCTATGTATGCATTTCAGCTAGAGATGACTTTATTACACTTTCCACAAACTATTGTTGATTGTAAATTATTTTCAGTAAATGATTTACCAACAGGCATTAAGAGAAGAAGCAGACTTTACAGTAAACCAAACTTAACCCAGATTTTAACAGATTTTGAATGCAGGCTGTTGATATGTCAGTAAATTATTTACTGTCATCAACAAACATGCATTTGGAGAGGAAGAAGCATTCTTTTCTGCAAATCAAACTTTACTCAAATTACTCACAGCGCTGTCATGACACCTATACTCTCGCACTAAACTCCCTGTTTGCTGATATTTGATGACTAAAGTTGAAACCTGTTATGCCAGAAGATTTTGGAGCATGGCTTCTCTCTTGTGTCTCAAACAGATTGTTGTGACATTAACACGCTCCGTTGAAACCTTGACTATGTGGGTCAGCAGTTCACTGAAGGGCAGTGTGACACAGCTGTTGGTATCAGCTCAGTATTTTCATGTCTACCCCAAACACGTGTGTATCTGTGGTTGACTTTATTTCTGTTTACCTTGTTGCTGATAGCAGGCACTGAATTGGACTATGGAAACGGCATGTTTTGATCCGTCTATCTCCATATATCTCGACGTTAAGCCCTTAGGCCTGGAGCCAGCTTCTGTTGCCGTAGCAACAAATGGGTTAAAGGGTTATTTTCCTTTAAAGGACAAACCACAGTGGGGAAGTTTGGGGGAGAAACGGCTCCAATTACGAGTTACTCCACAAGTTAAACCTGGGTCTATGCACAGACTGTTTGTGTGTGTGTGTGCGTGTGCGTGCGTGCGTGCGTGCGTGCGTGTGTGTGTGTGTGTGTGTGTACTGTTAAAAGTGTGTGTGAGAGAGGTCAACTGTTAAACTGTTCCAGTCAATGAAAAAAAAAAAGTTTTGCAAGACTGTTCACATGTTTGGTATGTTAATTTATATTTCCTTTTTATTTGGGCTTGTCTTGAGGTTCTCGTGGGGGGAAGTCGTCGTCACGAAAAGGTTTTCAAGCTGTTTTTTTTTTTTTTTTAAACAAAAAGCAGATTTATGGATGAAATCGAGGCCGTCGACACAAACACACAGCTGTAAAGTTTCCTCATTTCATCCAGTTGGTTAATTAAGGGAATTTTAAGGGGACAAAATGTTTATTTAGCTAAAGATTAGAAAAATATATATGAATGAAATTCTATGTTTGCATACTTTCTATGCTATTTTCATATATGGGGTTCACACTAATGATGAAAAACGGAAAGGAATCTCAAGTGCTTTTTACTACAGTGTAACTTATTTGTTTCGATTTGATTTTTACCACCTGTGTTTTTAGTAATGATTTACAAAGCACTGTATATTAAAGTTTTAAAATATCCATGAAGCTTTTGAGTGTCATTTTGTATTTCTTTCCATTACCGAGCCCTCAATTAAAGTTGTTCATTAACATTGTTAATTTTCAACATATGGCACACAAAGCCAGTTGCTACAGTAGTACATCAATGAAAAATATGTGACAAAACAAAATTAATTTGTGCCCACAAAATTAGCTACAAGTAGTGTGTAAAAAAAAAAGAAGATAAGTGAAAAATAAAAACAACAGGGCACATTTTCCTTAACAAATAGAAAAATATGTAGGAATATTTAATTCCTGTTAGGTCATTTACCTTCTTTTACATTAAAAACTTCATAAAACTTTTCCTTTATTATCAGACCTTCTATCCTTTCTTAAAGTCCAAGTGATGGTGTGTTGATGGTGTTATTTCAGAGAAGCTGCAGAAGAGGGCAGCATTGTTGCAGCAGTTTAAACACTCAAGTAGCTGCAGTGAGCAGAGGAGGGCGCTGTTGTAACTCGGTATCCTTTCAAGCTGAAAGCAATCACTCCATATCTGGCTCAGTTAACAGACATGCAGTGTGCATTTTCTTAATGTCAAATATACATATTACATATTTCTGGTAATTGAAGCTGCCAGCATGCAAAGTTGCCTTGTGCACCTTTGAAATGAGGCCACACTTGTTCATGGCAGTTATGGTATTCATGGTTTTGTTTGTTTGTCTGCAGGATTACAGAAAAACTACTGGCCCGATTTTCATGAAATCTGGTGGAAGGATGTAGCTTGAGCCAAGGAAAAACCCATTCGATTATCTTTGACTTTCGTTAACACTGCGAGACAGGGCATGGTCTTGGCTGAGGTCTGCGCTCTCGGAGTGCCCTTCTAGTTGCTTCTGTTTTATTTTGACCTTGTCACCATATTTTGTTCTGTCTGGTGTGTTTTTACCTCCTGGATGAAGCAGTAACTGTGGAAAATGTAGAATAACTGCCTCGTATATACATGTATGTATATATGACATGTGCAATGCATTCTCATAAACAGGTCGTAGGTTATAATGAATACAAAAATGTATGCACAACAGTTTGTAGATATAATACGTGTTCTGTGTTCTGTTTTAAATACATGTGCTGGTCATGTGATACACATCATCAACGATTAACGTGATACGGGGTATGGTTGGTAAAAAAAAACACAGGGATTGCATTAAAATCCCTACTTCCGTGTCCGTGATACACAGACTCAAACTCCGGTCTCCTGGGTGAAAGTCCTGTGTGTCATCATGTCTTTGTGTCCTTTAAACCTGGGCCTCATGTCTCAATTAAGTGTGTTATGTACGAATTACAGTGCATTACCCTTTGTAGTCATTGCTACGAACAGGGAATGCATGCACCATGCAGGATGATTAAGCGATAACTAACTAGGATCTGACAGTGGAGATAAAATTATGAGGGGAACCGCCAATTCCCACCAGCAGCAGGGCAGTCTGGGAAAAGGAAACAACAACAGCATGCAGCTCAGATGTGTCCTCGCGTATCCTCTTTTTACTCGTTCCAAATCAGAGAAAGGAGGAGAAAGACAAATAGGAGGGATGGGAGTCGAGGAAGGGAAAGGAGGAATCTTGAGTGCAAAAACACAACTTTATTTGACTATCGTACAGCTGGAGGAAATTAGACATCAGAGCGAGGTCTTTCAATGGGAAACAGTGAATCGCAAAATTGCACGAAAGTTCATTCACATCCATCTCTCAGTGTCATTGAAAAAAACATTCATCTTTTACATTCAGAAACACACTTCTGAGAAATTCCTCCAGCATAATGATAACTTATACATGCACTGGTATTGCAGAGCATCCATCACACGGACACACAGAGAAGACCACAGGTTATTTATCACGGCCGTCGGACAATTAAACTGTCTCCGAATCCCTCGAGGATCGGACAGCGCGTGTCGAGAGAAAACCCGACCAGGTGCTGTGAGAACAAGAGTGTGTGTAGGAGGTAGAGAGAGGAAATGAATGTGGGGACTTTGTCATGCCCCTTATACACAAAACACTCATCAACCCATCATTATGCTCAACCTCGTTATGATCATACTGTATACGCCTGGACGGTCTAACAGTGTGAGATGAGGACTCAGCCTGAAGCCAAGATCCTGCCAAATCCTGGAGGTAGTATCTGCCACAAAGGAGATTAGTCTATAAACACATATGCCAATTTCCCAGATCCCAGGGTTTTTATTTTGTGCAGCTAACGGACACAAAAAACAAAAAGGTATTCAATTTAAAATTCTATTAAACAGAGAAAAACAGCAAATCCTCACATTTGAGAAGCTGAAAACTGGTCAAATTTAGCATTTTTAGCCATGCTATCAAAGTGACTCTCGAGGCCACAACTACATTACATTTTCATTTTAAAATGGCGTTTTGAAACGAAAACGATCTCTGTCCATACAAGCGTTATAGCACCATATCAGAAATAATTTCTGTCCATATTAAAACAGCTGAAGATGCAAGAGAAGGGGTGATGCCCCCTCGACTTTACGCCCCCTTGCCTGATTTGACGACGCGGCTGGTGTGATCCCATCGCAAGATGGTCTCTAGTTAGCAAATGTTAGCATGGTGGACATTGTAAACATTATATTTAGCATCGGTTAGCAGTGTCGCTGTGAGCATGTTAGCATGCAGCTCAAAGCACCACTGTGCAGCCTCACAGAGACACCAGCACGGCTGTAGACTCTTCAAGTCAGGAGACAGAATGAATTTATCGTCTAATCTCAGTTTCTGTAATATTAAAATGAGATTTCTGTCGATCCACCAATCACTCCGGCACTGGTTTTCACTCAGAGATAATGTAATTACACGTTTCTTATGAGGAGGAGGGTGCAAAGTGTTTACAACAGCCTGAACTAATGTTGGTGTTTAATTGCACTCTAATAGGGAGACCCTTGTTAGTGAAGCTGCTGGAAGCCTAATTGGAGGAGAAGAGAGTTTACCAGACTTGTCTTACCCTTTGGCTTAAACAGGGGAAAAAACATGATTGATACACAAAGATCCAGGCTCAGAGGCCTGGCTGCCTCATTATCTACCCCAGCGCAGAGGCTTCCTCCTGGGCATGGAGTCGCTGATGTATCCCCTCTCTGTGTGCGTTTGTAGAGGGAGCTGGCTGCCATACAAATGCTTATGGCAGCAGCTCTTCTTTTTTTCTGCACACACACACACTGGATCCTTATTAGCAATTACAACGCCAGAGGGCCTATTTCTACACATGTGCTGCAGTGGAAACAGATACATCCAGCAGCACTAATCAACTGCAGCCCAGTAATGGTAAATGAGATGGGAGGGAGAGAGGGAGTCATGTGAGGAGGGAACAGAAAAACAAAGGAGGTGGATCGATGATGGAAGGGAAACAGAGGAATCATGTAGAAAGGGATCGAAGAAAGGAATCAAGGAGTGATGGGGGGAGGGATTGTGAACAGAGGGAGTATCTGAGACAGCCGTGCATATTCAATTCCAAAGATGAGGACCAGATTGTAACGACTCTCTGACTGATCATCTGCCACAAATAAATCTCTTCTCTGGAGCGTCTGGATTGATGCGTTCAGCCAGACTCTAATAGGAAGCTGGGGAAAGCGTGTGTCACCATTTCTCAAGACAAGAGGTTGTTCGGGGCACGTTTCCGAATTTCACACTGGATTTTATTTGGCCTGAGCGGCGTTAGTGATGATAGGAGGTGGTGGTCTGCGTTACAGCAGAGTCAGGGTTCTCCAATAGCAGCTGACCTTTGTGTAAAATAAAATTATATATTGTTACAGTGTTACACTCTTACAAACTGGATATTTAAACAAATTGTTCAATAATTTGGGCAGGCTGTCCTCATTCACTGTTCGTATATACCTATGAAAAGTAATGCACTGTAATTCATTACGACCCATGTGGACGTTTATTGTTAGGCAGCGACCTCTAGTGGCCGTAGTAATTATGACTGGAGCAAAGGAGGAAGTCATAGCCTGGCATCACCAGACTAATTCGCAAATAATTCCTGTTTTGAAACAGGAAATAAATGGCGGCCTGGTCACAAACTTTCTAACTTTGTTTCTGAAAACATTTTAGGCGAGAAATAGGAAATAGAGTAACAGAATCTTGATTCATATTTGATCAGCACTGCCTAGTTTGACCTAAATTTCTGCTGAAAGTCGCCAGGTAACATGGTAGCTCTTTTTTTCATAACACCAACATGCGGTCAGCACAAACTCTCATTTTACAGCTCAACAGAACACTAACATATGTTTCTGAAAACATTTGAAGGGAGAAATAGACAATGTAGTAACAGAATCTTGATTGATATTTGATCAAACTTACCTAGTTTCACAGTTTGGTGTGAGTTTCCTGAGCGTTGTGTGAATGGGTACCGGCAGCAGCCATCTTGCTTGTTTATGCCCACAGACTGTGGAGAGGAGACACTGTGGACAAGAGTTTCTCCTCTATCTGTCAATCATCATCTTAAGCCCGTCTCAGATAAACGGTTATGATTGGAAGTTTTTAGTCGATGGAAATCTGGGGGGGGGGGGGGGGCTGGTCCCCAGCCTAAGGAAGTCAGGTGACGTAGTATAAAGAGCGACAAAGTCACAGATCAGTGTTTGTGAAACCAAAAGTCAATGTCAAGTCTGTATATTATTTTAAGTGGCTTTCATGAGTTAACTTGTGAGTTAACTTTACGTAATACGTCACTACATCATATGAAGTAGTTACATATGGAAGTAGTTATTTTAATCCAAACCATGATCTTTTTTCCAAGTAGTTTTGCTGCCTAAAGGGAACCGTCACATCCCAGTCATGGTCACGTATACTCCTACGGTCGACCGCAGCCTTAAATAGATCATTTCGTATGATATCATATAAACCGTTGTATGAGAATACACTGATTAGTGAGCTTTAGAGGTGCTAATAGATGCATTTTTAAAATGAACATAATTTTATGGGTTCTCTCTTATCCCATTTATCGTCTTGTGACCCTTTAAATGTATATTTGGTTTTATCCATCATTGCAGTATTCAATTCAAGCATGTAAGCAATCATGTATTTTGCTTTAATACTTTAACAACCTTATAGAAAATTATAACCCCTGGCTGAATTACTGCCATCAAAAAAAATAAAATCTTCATACTAATGGGAAAACCTCCTCTGACATTTGCATTAACAGTGAATTATAATTATTTTTCAGACATTTTTAAAGGATAAGTGAGTGAAAAGTATAGGTGGATTTCCTGTTCACGTCTTTCTTTAACACTCTGAAATCACATTAACAGGTTTTTGGGAGCGGAAACTCTGAGTGGACAGACTGTGAATGTAAAGATTATTTTCACAAGTAAACTTTATTATTTTAAGTGGTCTACTTTAGAAAGTTCAATCTTGTAGGAAAGACAGATGTTTAAAATAATAATGGCCTGTTGGCAGAGGCGTGTGCGTCCATATTAAAAATGGGCAGGTCTGATTTTATGACTTCCACAGTTTCACACATGTGATACAGTTTAAAGTCCTCATTGTTTTATATATATATATATATACGTAAGTATTCCTCAGTCCCACTTATTGTCTGTTGACTGTCGTAATCTGACGTATAGATTCTGTTTTACAAGACTTTTTCTGGGTTTAGGAGTAGAATACTCTCAAATTCATTTATAACCAACAATAAAAACAGTAAACTATGTGTTGCATTAACTCTGGCATGCAACCTGTTTTCCCAGATGTGAACATAATGTGCAGGTTGAACACCAACATGGATATTTAGTCCTTCAGTTCTGTGGCAACTTTGTGTTCTGTGATGCCAGAAATTTTGCATGTAAAAAAAAAGAAAGGGGGAAAAAAATCCTCATTTAAAGCCTGTATGTTGTAAAGTATTAATTGAAACTGGTGTGATAAGTTCTTGGCTGTGTCCAAAATCACTCCCTATTTTCACTCATTTTTACTGTATATTTACCCTCCGCCGTTAGTGGAAGAAGTATTTAGATCTTTTACTTCGGTAAAAGTAGCAATATCACACTGTAAAAATACTCTGTTGCAAGTAACAGTCCCCCATTCAAAAATGTATTTCAGTAAAATTATAAACAAGAAAGTGTATCAAAAGCAAAAGTATTCATTAGGCAGGAAAATGGCTCCTGTCATTGTAATGCAACTGTATCGTACTATATTATCCAATCATTAGGCGACTATTAATGTTGTAGCTGGTCGAGGCAGAGCTCATTTTAACAACCATACTTTATATACGTTACTATTTGGTAGTTTCACCCTGAATAATATATCATTTTAGAAACTCACTGTAGGTTTTCTGTGTAAAATTTTAATCTGTGAAGTAACTAATTATAAATGTAGAGGAGAACAAAGTTAAATATTTCCCTGTGAAATGTAATGGAGTAGAGTAATAGAGTAGCTTAAAATAGAAATACTGAACTAAAGTCCATCAAAGTACTTGAGTAAATATACTTAGTTACTTTCCACCTGGAACTAAAACAATATCCAACATACATGACATGAACATTACCACTTTCTACTAACAATCCTATCCCACAATGCAATGCTTTGTTATAGATGACCACACCTGTCAGTGATTACACAAAATTAGGATTTTGATGAATAAGTGTTGGAAATCTCACTGTATTGCTCACTAACCTGAGTGTATATTATATAGGGACGTGTATCTGTATTTTTAAACTACCAGTAGGAGTCTCCAAAGTCCGAGCTTTAAGAAGGAGGTCAAATTGTTATTCATGTTGTTAATCTGGAGGTTCTACGCCTTATATACTCCAGTATCTATTCTTGTATATCTGATATGATGGCATTTTCTCTTATAATAAAATAGATAATTATTTGTATTGGTTTGTTGGATAATCTTTACTCTATTTAAGTACCACAGCAAAAATAAGTCTTGGAATTAAGCTTCTTTCACATTTGTAGATGTATGTTTTTTTTAATCTGTCCTTTCAAAATAAAGTAAAATAAACTAAACCACACTCTTGACTTGAGGAATCAAGGCCACCCAGGTCTGCATGATGTATGCATGCGTTATAAAAGCCGGGAGACACTTCTACACTTATTTTTCCAGCCCTTAATGAGTATAATTTTATTGTTTCATGACTGAGGGCCTCTGATTCACGCTGACACAGCAGGTCTTCAGCTTCCCTCTCCTGCTCGAGGAAACAAAACTGGTAACACTTCACTTTAAGTGCTTTATAGATGTGCTTATAATGCTTTCATTGTGATCATGTCAGGAAATGATCCTCATTAGGTCTCGGCATCATGGAACAAGTATGTGCTGTGAGACAATTAGGAGCCATAAATATATCTTGGTACCGACCAACTTTATGCGTCTTCACCATCAAACTGTGAATTTTATTAATGCTGCACGTTTCACACAACCATAGATGCGTCACCACGACGACCAAGATGTTGGTATTTCCTGTGCAAAAAAAAAGCTTAAAGAGTGAGATATTTGCATTCTCAAAAATAAAAACTATTATTATCAGAGGAGGATTCGAAACACACTCCACCACACCGTGTCAAAACACTGAAACACTACACTTTGACCTGATATTTTCACCCATCACAAGGACATTTTCCAGTTTATATTATCCTTCTCCCATGTACAAATAAGGCTAAATCAAACTGTGGCATGTCTTGGAGTAGTCTTGTGTAGCCAGACGTATCTCCACAGCACGGTGTCTGTGCTGGGAGGAAGGTCTGGATTGAATAGTTTTCACTCTTAGTGGAAACAACTCCTGGCCTGTTTGTGTTTCTTTAAACCAATCACAATCATCTTGGGCGGCGCTCCGGCTGCAGCACGGAAGGAAGGAGGGACTTCCTCTGACCGGAGCAAAGACATTCAATATTCAATAGTTATAGGCCGGGGTCTCCTCCCAGCAGAAGTATAGGCTTTATGCTGACACTGCTTATGTACCAGCCCAGCCACTAGTCTTGGAGTAACGTTAGCATTAAAAATTAAAATATGTATGCATACAGCCAGAGCAGAAAATATCTGTATAATTTCACTTTTTTTCCTCATTATACTTAAAACTAAAAACTGGGACCAGCTAGCTCTACTAATACTGTTTCTTTATTTCTGTGTATCATCAACTGTTGAGGATACTAACTTTTTTTTACCTGGGACCTTTTAGCTTTAGCCTCCGTATTTTAGCACAATCACAGCCATCAAATGTATATCGGAGCCCCAGGGAGGATGAATAACCAGGAAGTTAGCATCGCTCTAGAACAGTCAATTGACTTCCCCATTCTTCTTGTTTTAACAAGTGATGGGCAGACCGACTCTTTTCACCGTATCGATTCCGTCAAGTTGATACATGTAAATGTATCGGACCTTTCGAACCTTTCGAGTTTTAGTACTTTTTGCAAATCATGGCGTCAGTTTCTCCGTGACAGTCTGTCGAATGTACATGCACGTTGGACAGCTGCTGCCTGCCTTACTCAACTTCTCTTCGATGCATTTACAGTCACTATGAGTTTACATTAAGACAGCTGTGTTTTGAGCAACTGCACTACTGTGTTTTAATTGAACTGAATGGAGACTATTTCCGTCTTTAAGTTAAAACCCCAAGTTCTTAAACAGGAAATAATATCAAAAACAGATGATAGCAATGTCTAAAAAAAGTGTAGGCTGAAGCCACAGCCTATGTCTCTCTCAAAACACAAAATGTAGAAAATGCATGAACAAGCTACATTTGTGTTTCCTTTTATAGCCAATTTAGAGAAATAGCTGAAAAATGCTTCACTGCCAAACATTGCTCTGCATGTTTCCATCAGCTGCCTCAGTGTCTGTGGCCTTGGTCGTGATTTTCCTGCGACAGTGAGCGTCTTTGTTGCAGAGGGGTGGGGGGGG
>JAOVVB010137246.1:0-12134 GCA_028570985.1 Heterobranchus longifilis
GTATAAGTAAAAGTAAAGTAAAGTACTTACATTAGTGTGTGTCTGTGTGTGTGTGTGTGTGTGTGTGTGTGTGTGTGTGCGTGCGCGTGCGCGTGCGCATCGTGACAGCTGCTGCTAAGAGCTGTCACGATCAATGGACTGGATTTATATAGTGCCTTTATCTTGGGAACAGTGCGCTCTTTTTAAACACATGCATGCACGCATGCATGCACGCATGCATGCACACATGCATGCACATAATTTTGAACTTTTAGATCACGAAAAAAAGTGAAAAATCACTTTTATCAGTAGTCAAATTCAGGATTTTGGAAAAATGTGATGTTATGGTTGTTAAATGTTTTCCATATGAATTTGTTTTACACTGCATATGTGTGCACATCTATCATACTATATTTAGTCTTTGGGCACATGGGACTACTGTTTTTTCCGAAAATAGTATAGAGTATATGCAGAAAACCGTAGTCCAATGTGTCCAAAGAAAAACTCACTTTTCAGTTTGACGGATTTTGAAAATGTCTACATATTTGTGCTGATTCAAACCCAGAGAACACGTTCACTAAACGAAATGGAAATTTTCAGTTGCGGGCTTATGGGTTAACAAAAAAACCTTTTAAACATGCCCTCTGCTCTGTCAGCAATTGTTTTAAACTTCCATCCTGCGTCTTGTCTTGTAGGTGCTGCTGTCCCTGCTGACTGTGAAGATGCCCATTACGGATGCAGATCAGATCCGAGCTCTGGCCTGTAAGGCTCTGGTGGGTCTGTCTCGCTCCAGCACCGTCCGACAGATCATCAGCAAGCTGCCTTTGTTCAGCAGCGGACACATCCAGCAGCTCATGAAGGAGCCCGTGCTCCAGGACAAACGCAGCGAGCACGTCAAGTTCTGCAAGTTTGCAGCCGAGCTGATCGAGCGGATCTCTGGGAAGCCGTTGCTGATCGGCACGGACGTGTCTCTGGCGTGGCTGCAGAGGGCCAGCGTGGTCGCTCAGTCCAGGATCTCCTTCCCGGAGAAAGAGCTGCTGCTGCTTATTAGGAACCACCTTGTGGCCAAAGGCCTTCATGACACCGCCACCACACTCACCAAAGAGGCAGAACTCCCAATGGCATGTCTGTCTCATTCTACACATTCAACTTCTGCTTTCCCTCCTGTGGCTCCTCCCCCACCTGCCTCCCCTGTTGCTACGCTACCCCGCACCCCACGGCTGGCCAACGGTGTTGGGGCGAGACTCGGAAACCATCCGTCGCATTCATCCACCCCGGGATGCAGCAATCCGCAAACGCGTCCCTCTACATCACAACCCGCGGGCTCTTCTTCTGCTGTTTTCCCCTCACCGTGCGTCCCGCCCTGCAGCAACGGCTCCCCGCTGATCGGACGGATCGTTTTCTCCCGAGAACGGCAATCGCCGTGCGGTACGGTGAGCTGCAAGAAACCAAGGGTGCTGAGGCAGAAGTCCGACCACGGCGCCTTCAGCCAGAGTCCGGCCATGAAGAAGCAGTTTGACAGGCACCTGCCCTCCCCGCCTGCTTTAGACAGCATCATCACAGAGTACCTGAGGGAGCAGCACGCACGCTGTAAAAACCCTGTGGCAACATGCCCGCCTTTCTCTCTCTTCACGCCCCATCAGTGCCCCGAGCCCAAACAGAGACGCCAAGCACCCATCAACTTTACGTCCCGACACACACGGAGGGTTATATATCCGAAATACGGAGGAGTGGATGGAGGCTGCTTTGACAGACATCTCATCTTCAGCCGGTAGGTAGCTTTGTGAGGCCACATCCACACTGATGTTTTTGTTGTAAAACGCATAACTTTTGCGACATTTACACCTAGCGTCCACACTAATCTGGCATTTCTGAGCCCCTAAAACAGAGACGTTTAGAAATGCTGCTGACCCCGTTTTAGTTTGACAACAACTGCCGTTGCGTTTTAGTTTGGATTGGTGGCAACAGAGACCTTTGGAAACGATGACACATGTCAAGCTAAAACATTATAGCTAGACCTACATACCTTTTGTGATTTCATCCTTCTTATGTGGGTACTCCTTTCCCATTGCCATGGCTTCCTCCACCGATGGATAATACTCCCGGTACTGCTGTATGTTTATCACTGCCTTTACCGTCTCATACTCGTGTGTTACTTTCAGTAACAGTTCCACCTCGTCGTCGGTCCAAGCAAAGAAATCTCATCTTACTTTTTCGCCGTTGATGTTCTTCCTCTGTAGTATTTTCTCTATTTTCAGTTTATATATCCATTATTTTCAGCGGCAGAGTAACGTTGGACAATTTGCTTCCTGTTTTATACCGACACACATGCCCAGTGTACGTGAATGGTCGTGTGAGATGCGTTTTAGTATGGACAGAGATTATTTCTGTCGGTGCTGAACACCAGTGCTAAAACGCTGGGACACGTGTGGACGGAATAACATCGGATAACGGATAATTTCTGGATGTAGCAACGGATGTAGCCTTAGATTCATGTTTCCCTCCTTAAACACATGGTGGCGTTACTTCACCGTCCTTCACAGTAATTCCTCCACATTCTTTTCCGTTTTTTCCCAGGTTCCGTCCCATCTCCGTGTTCAGGGAGGCCGACGAGGATGAGAGCGGATTCATGTGTTGTGCCTTCTCGGCTCGCGAGCGGTTCCTGATGCTCGGGACGTGCACAGGGCAGCTCAAACTCTACAACGTGTTTACAGGCCAGGAGGAAGCCAGCTACAGCTGCCACAGTTCAGCCATCACTCACCTGGAGCCCTCACGGGTCCGTACAGAAAGCTACTAGAATATCAACACTTTCATGCTATGTCTTGCTGTTGTTGCTGAATATATTCTTATTTACCTTCTTACATGTAAGATACTTAAAGTCCCTCTCTGCTCGAAAATGTGTTACTTTACTTGATTTAAGACAAACACATACACTGAAAATTGATTTTTCAGTGAAGTAGGAGACACTTTACATCCAGCAGTTAAACTTTTAGGGGCTGGGAAACCATATCAGAAACTATTATTCCGAGCAGAGTATGTTTATATGTCTTAAAACATGTATGGAGATCTTTAAAAATCACATTTTGTGTTTTTAGGATGGCTCTCTGCTCTTAACGTCAGCCTCTTGGAGTTACCCTCTGTCTGCACTGTGGGGCATGAAATCTGTCTTCATCATGAAGTAAGTGACGTTTGCTCAAGAGACTAAACCAGCTACATACAAAATCTTTGAAACATTTGCAATGCAAAAGTGCAAGAAAGCATGTACGACATGACACGTCTGACCACAGACTATCGATCAACGGCTCAATTAAGCGTGTCTGTGATCCCACTGCCTCCATGTATGTGGTCCTCTCTGCCCAGTGTTACAGCAGCTTTATGTTGTCAAAAGAGGGAGCTGCCGAAAGGAGATGACATGCTGTTTAATTATGCACGCTAACAGCCTGAGGGCTACAGTCTTTGCATCATTCCTCCGTAGATTTCACCAAGGCAACACTGGGACTCTGCCGATGGATTCAAGATTTGTTGTACAATCTTTAGGCAATTCTAAGTTTTAAACTACTCTGCTTTTATACTCACACTGGCTCCGTGTTTTTGATTAAATGTCGTAATGTTGCTCTCGTCGTCTTCAGGCATTCTTTCCTGGGCGACCATTACGTGGAGTTCAGTAAGCTTTCACAAGATCGTGTCATTGGGACTAAGGAGCACATAGCACGGGTACGTACGTCAGCGTTATTTATGTATAGAAAAAAACATTAACCATCAGTGGCGGAGGCTTATGTTCAGCTCTTCTCTTTGCCAGATTTATGACATCCAGACGGGTCAGATAACTCTGACTCTAAACAACCCAGACCTGGCCAACAACTACAAGAGGAACTGCGCCACCTTCAACCCGACAGACGACCTGGTGCTGAATGACGGCGTGCTCTGGGACGTGCGCACAGCTCAGGCCATCCACAAGTTTGACAAGTTCAACATGAACATCAGCGGCGTGTTCCATCCAAACGGCCTGGAGGTCATCGTAAACACGGAAATTGTATCCTTAAATACTTGGGTTGATGAGAGTACAGTACAGTAGGAGATACTGTGTTGTTGATGGTAATAATGACACTTATTCATTGGAAAAGGAAAATGAAACCCGACTCATACCTAATCTCTCCAAACAAGACTAAGGGTGTGTTCCAATATCCATACTACCATATTGTTGAAAGCAGTATGCTAAAAAGTACCAGGATGTCCTGCTGCATCCGGTTGCATTCTGCAGTATGCAAGCCAGCATTCTTTTCTTGATATTCTGACCCATAATCCTCTGCACAGTGGATATATGAGCAAGAGGGAGAGTTCAAGGTGCAATATTATTATAAGTAGTATGTCCCAATTGTATGCAAACTGCATACAACAGTACGTACTTTGTAAAGGCAGCTGCAGTACGTAGTAAGAATAAAAAGAAGTGATTTGGAACGCAACCTAAGACTCGACAGCCATGCTAGCAGCTCTGTGATGCACGGTGCAATCCGAGCTAAATGCTAATGTCAGCATGCTAACATCCTCACGATGACAATGCTAACATGCTGATGTTAAGCAGGTATAATGTTTACCATGTTAGTTTAGTTTGTTTTAGCATGCTAACATTAGCTAATTATCACATTAACACAGAGCACAGCGAGCACATGAGAGTCTGAGGCCGTGGTTCTCTGCTGGAAAATGATGGATTGCTCCCTCCAGGTTAGGAGTGAGTTACTGCCCCAAGTGAAGGAGTTCCAAGTATCTCAGGGTCTTGTTTACGAGTGAGGGTAAAACGGAGCGTGAGATGGACAGGTGCTTTTGTGTGGTGTCAGCAGTGATGCAGGCGTTTTACCGGACTGTTGTGGTGAAGAGAGAGCCGGAAGGCAAAGCTCTGGATTTACCGGCCCGTCTATGTTCCGACCCTCACCTGTGGTCATGAGCTTTGGGTAGCGACCGAAAGAATGAGATGGCGGATACAAGCGGCCGAAATGAGTTTCCTCTGTAGCTGTGTTTGCGTTCGGCCGTAGAGATAAGGTGAGGAGCTCGGACATCAGGAGGGAGCTCGGAGCAGAGCCGCTGCTCCTTCGTGTCGAAAGGGGCCGGCTGAGGTGGTTCAGGCATCTGATCAGGATGCCTCCTGGACCTTAGAGGTTTCTGGGCACGTCCAACTGGTAAGAGACCCCGGGGTAGACCCACAACACGCTGGAGAGATTATGTATCTCATCTGGCCTGGGAACGCCTCGGGGATCCCCAGGAGGAGCTGGAAAGCGTTGCAGGGGAGAGGGGCTTCTGGAATACTCTGCTTTGCCCCTGCTGCCCCCTGCGACCCGGCCCCGGATAAGTGGCTGAAAATGGATGGATAGATGAAGCACAGCTGAGGCTGATGGGAGTGTCATTAATTTTGCAGGTATTTGGTCATAACCCAAATTGAAATTTTGCCCTGGCACTAGAGGAAATGTGAAGGGATCACTAAAGTTATTACAATCCATCCTGAAGGGGACATTAACGTCTGTAACAAATTAAATGGCAATCCATCCAATAGCTGTCAAGACATTTC
The DNA here is from genome assembly GCA_028570985.1 of Heterobranchus longifilis. Classification (NCBI taxonomy): domain Eukaryota; kingdom Metazoa; phylum Chordata; class Actinopteri; order Siluriformes; family Clariidae; genus Heterobranchus; species Heterobranchus longifilis. The sequence goes on from JAOVVB010137246.1 coordinate 5,540, forward strand.
AATAAAAAAAACACAAATGTGAACCGCATGGTGGCGCTAGAGGAAACGTCAGGGGATCTCCAGAGTCAGTAGGTTTCATACACTGGGAATACAGAATTTAATGGCAATCCATCCAATAGCTGTTGAGATATTTCAGTCTGGACCAAAGTGGTGGACTGACGAGCATTCCTGAGAGCCGTGCCGATAACATGGCTAACAATGTGTGAGGCAGCACAGTGAGAAAAGACAACTTTTATGTCCAAATATACAGTTTGTGGCTGCTAAAATAATTGTTAGACAAGTATTTTTTGAGAAGGAGAGAAAATGACTGGTTATTTTGAGAGACCTGCACACAGTCTTTTAAATTAATTGTTAATTAAAATTAAGTGATTGCATTATTGCGGTTCAGGAGTGCTTGTTTAACATTGGTCTTACGTAATGCGTATACAGCAGAACATTTCATAAATCTGGCCAGGACAAAAAAAAAAAAAAGATGGGATGACTGTTGAGCTTTTATTTCACTGCTAAACATTAAATATTTATTGCTCTGAAAATTGATTTCATTACCCTGGGGATGGCTTTAATCGCTGTGTAATTAAATTCGTAGCAGATTTAGGTGATACAAATGAAAAAGAGTGTCATGGTCCTTAGTTGGAGTTTCAGTGGGATCTGCGGACCTTCCACCTCCTGCACACAGTCCCCGCTCTGGACCAGTGCAGGATAGTCTTCAACAACAACGGCACCGTCATCTACGGAGGTAAATAGAGAAGCCACTGCATGATGGGTAATTGAGAGCATTTGGCATCACGCCTGCAGCTCGCTCCGCAGTCGGCACAAGTGTGTGAAAGGTGTTTGAGTGAAATGTTGGCAATTGTAAAGCAAAGTGAGCGTGTGTGTATTTGTAGAGAGGTGTGAACAGAGCCTGTAGAGGTGTGCGTGTGTGTGCGTGTGTGTTTGATACCACCGTCACTCCGAGCCATATGGGCAGAAGGCTCAGCGTTGGACTGGCAACAGAGAGAACCAGCTGGTCCACGCCACCTCACAGGAAGAGCTATGGGCGTGCCGTAATGGCTCAGCTCATACAACGGCCGCTTGGATCTCTCAGGAGCCCCGGACCACGGCGAACCATTATTTACTCTCTCACTCACTCTGTTGCTCTTTGGTTTCGCAGCAATGTTGCAGGCCGACGATGAAGACGACATGATGGAGATGCAGATGAAAAGTCCCTTTGGTTCGTCGTTCAGGACCTTTAATGCCACAGACTACAAACCCATCGGTAAGGCCCCTCACCCTTTTGTTATTATATTTAACCTTTATTTAACCAGGAAGTCCCTTGAGATATGAATCTATTTTCTGAGGGAGACCTGGCCAAGACAGCACACCAGTTACAGCTCACAGTAAATAGAAGAAGAAAAAAGGACAGGAAATACAATCAGAAAAAAAATAGACGCTTTTATTGGTGATTTTCCACGGTAAAAAGTGCCGCTACAGTGCCGTTATTCCCCTGCAATGGCGGTGCAGAGACGCCGAGAATGCAGATGCGGAAGACCTGGAAACGCTGACCAATCAGAGCAGATTGGGCTTTTTTAGGAGGGGGGGGGCTTAAAGCGACAGGTGCTAAAAGGGAGCGTTTTAGACAGAGGGTGAATGCAGGTATGTTCAGACCGACAGAATGAGATAAATAATGTGTTTTTTGAACATTAAAGCATGTAAACATGTTCTTGTTGAAACTCAAAACACAAGTATGAACCTGAAAATGAGCATAATATGATCCCTTTAATTACTGTTATATTTTTATTGTGTTATTTATTGTGATTTTTTCAGAAATGGACTTCTGACACTTGTTCTTTGCTCTCTTCTCAGCCACTATTGATGTCAAGAGGAATATATTTGACCTTTGCACTGATACCAAAGACTGCTACCTGGCTGTGATTGAGGTACATTTTTGTCATAATGTGGCTTTAAATGCAATTTTTTTTTGCTGAAGGTTGTGATAATGTATGTATCTTTTTAAATATATGAAATAAATGTTTTTTCCCTCCTGCCTGTCCCGTAGAACCAAGACTCTGTAAACACCGACACAGTGTGCCGGCTGTATGAAGTTGGCCGGCAGAGACTCGCAGAGGAAGAGGAGGAGGATGAGGAGGATCAGGTTCCAACTTTGTTCTTTTTATTGTGATACTACAATTACAAAAAAATATTTGTTATTTACCATCTTTTCTGTCATCCGTGCGCCAGGAGGATGACGATCAGGAGGAAGACGATGACGACGATGAAGACTCAGACGACGACGTGGATACGGATCCCCTCATCGCCGAGCTGGAGAACGAGAACGGCGGAGAGGACGAGGACGACGAAGAGGAGGACGATGGGAATGATGAATTCTCTCCCTCTGATGAAGAGGTGGCACGCCTTCTCGAAGACGATGCCGACGCCGGGGACGACGACGACGAAGACGACAATGACGAGGACGACTCTGATAATGACGATGTCGATCTGGATGGCGACGACAATGGTGAGTAGCGCTTCACAAGTGAGCGAGGGCGGCGACGGGTTCTGATAGAGTTTTACAATGTTGTTGAGTTCAGATCTCTAAAATGTCCTAAATATGTTTTAACTTCCGTTATTCTTTTCTGTATGTTTATTTATTTTATTTCTAAATTGTCTGGAGTTTGTTCTTCGTAAGTTGATTCAAGATCTTTAAGATTCCTGATTCTTTCTTGTCACTACCATGGACACACTCATACATGGAAGCAAGATATCATTCTCCCCAGAAGCATTAAAACAATGAATTAAAAAAAAAGATTGAAAATTAATTTTTAAAATGGCTAAAAGAGACAGTCTCTAATACCAAAGCCAGGATTTTTCAGCTATTCAAAGCTGGCTTAAGATTTATCTGCAGATGTCCTTATCCCAAATCTAGTGCAGATTTAAACCCTACACAGAAAGGCTGTATTCAAAACCACCTACTATACTAGCAGTATGTGTTGATTTGGCCAAAATGTTGCATGCAGTATGCAAACAAAGGCAAAATCTGCAGTATGCCAAAAATACCTGGATGTCGTACTGATTCGGAAAAAATCTCCAGTATGCTTCAGACCGGTCTACCTCACCTGCTGTGTCCCACAATGCAAAGTGCTGAAACTGTCTTTTTTTTCCAAACTTTATTAACAACACAGTAATATTACAATACAAATAACAGTACAGGGGGTATTGGGTAAAAAAGAAAATAAACTAATCACAAAAAACACAAGCAGAAATCATATTATACAATGTAAAAAGATACATAAAATATATATATTTATTAATACGTATATACAGCTTAGAAAAGTTACAGATTACACCGGATATTTTACAAGAAAAGAAAAAAAAAAATGTTTTAAAAAATCAGTCAATGACGGAAAATATTCCATTAACGTGACCTCTGGCCTGGGTAAGTTGAGCTACATTTGAAGAACGGGGCCCTGATCTGCAGTCTCAGCTAAGTGATGCAACAAGGCTGATGTTTGGTCCAGTTTCTGTCATGCTTGTCTGGTCACTTTGAGGTTGTCTTTCCCAGTGGAATTAAAAAAAACTGCTGTCTTGGTTTATTTCAGAGAATGACAGAGGAAGCATGAATTTGAGAGAAGAAAAAAAATGGATGTAGTGCTCTTTCACCCTTTTCTTCCCAGTCTCTGTGTCCCCACATTTCTAAATCTATATTTGTCTATCGCACAAACAGACAGCTCCGACAACTCTGACCTTGAGGATGACATCATCTTATCCCTGAATGAGTGAGGAGCCACCGGCACCTGGGACCGAGGAACCCGGGCAACATGTCAAGACTTCTGCCTCATGGACATTTGAGCTGCAGAACAAGAGGCAAGAAAAGAGGATAAAATCAGCAGAGCAGGTGGGAGATAACTTGGAGCACTGCCAGTTTGAAACAGTAGGTGTTTGCACTCTGAGTGACAAGACCAATCTCATAGAGATGGAGGGGGTGAAAAAACCAATGCACACAAATTGACTTACTAGTGGGCAAAAATGATTGTATACGATATAGTTTTATAAAAAAAAAAGAAAAGAAAAAAAGACAGTGTGTAGATGCAGTGAAGAAAAGTTTTATATTGTATCACATTTACGGCTTTTTAAGTGAGCCTCTTCATTTGATATTGATTCACTCACTTTGTAAGCCTCTGTTTGGTCACAGATTAGTGTTTGTAGGGGAAAAGGCTTACATTGCAGAGCTGCGGGTCTGCATTTGTGTGGCAAAGGATACAATGCTCTCTCACGCTTGTATTTTTGCCAGACCGCCTGGAAAAATCACCAAAAAGTAATAACGCATTGAATTAGGCAGCTAATGAAATGCACAAACATGTTGCCGATGGTTCGTCAAAGCGTCAAACCCGCCTTCAAGTTTTACTTTTCACCATAAACCGATGACCAAAACGCCACACACAGCAGTGCCATTCGTGAACGTCGCCTTCTGATTTCGTTATGTAAACCACAACTACAAAAACTATTGACACACCTGCTCGCTGTCAGCACATGACAGACGTATAGAGGCCTCTGCAGCCATTGTGTTATTTCACAAGGCTTTATTGAGCCACACAAGGATTTGGCTTTAGTTGATGTTTCCTAAAAAGATTACAGGGTTTTGTGCTGTTGATATCGGCATGAATCCAGTCATACAGTGAAAATTTTACTTAATCCTATGTTAGAAAACTGAGGATTTATCACAGTGACTTTGGCTCAGGACGGATAATATAATAAACCTCATCCCATGGAATAAAATCGATCCTGCTAAATATTGAAAGAGAGCCTAGAATGAAATATTGGAAATAAAAAAGATTGTGGTAAAATTAAGCGAAAAATATTTTAATTTCAAATTTGAGTTTCCTCTTGAGTGGAGTGACAGATGAGTTCAAACTCTCAACATTGTGAAAACAAAATGCCTTTCACTTGCACACTTTTTGAAAGCAGTGCAAACATTGATTTTTTTTCATGTTTTTTTTTTGCCTTGTATCTGTTCATTTTACCTGTTTTCTTTTCCATAAGAAGACTTTGATGTTTAGTTTCTTGAGACAGTTTATGTACAGCTTGTATGTATCTAAAGTATTTTTACTATAAATAAAGCCGCAAAAATAGCTTTGTGTGCTTTTTAATGAAGTGTGAATGATGCTCGCAGGCGGAAGACGTGTAAAACATTTGTGCCACTTTAAACGTACAATATGTCATTTTCTGCCACTATGGGTCTTCCAATCAAAACAATCACAAAAGACACAATTTGATGATGTCGTGAAGTAGCGTGGGATCATGGGAGTTGTTTTCTTCACCTCTTTGCTGTCATTGCAGTCAGCTTTTCCCAGTTAGGATTACTTCAGTGTTCATTCATTCAGGACGTCTTTAGCGGGAGCCGAATTATCCGCAGAGGTCTCCTCCTCTCCAAAACAAACACACTCTGTGATTTAAACTGGTAAAAAAACACTAAATAAAGCAGTTTCATGTTAAAAATCAGCATTTTTGCAGCGTACAAATGACGTCTCTGAGGGGCTGCAAGCCGAGCTGCCGCTAACGTTTGCTCAGCTTCTTTCTCTGATAACTTTTAAGTTCCAGATGTTCAGGAGGTTTTTACTGGGGGCCGAATTATCCGCAGAGGTCCCCTCCTCTCCAAAACAAACGGAAGCCGGTGATTTAAACTGGTAAAAACACTGAATAAAGCAGTTTCACGTTAAAAATCAGCATTTCTTCGAGAGGCTGCGAGCTGACGTTTGCACAGCTTGTTTCTCTGATGATCTAAAAAGTGTATCATAAAAATGTGGCTTAAAACTGGATAAAAAGTAGATTTATGACAGCTTCTGGCAGACAACAACAACGCAAAGGGGATATGACGCCATTAGTCTTGCATTGCAGTCTTACTTTTAAACCTCGTGGAACAGCTGGCACAGAATAAGAAGATAAAAATGGTGTTTCTTCTAACGCAGCAAAGTGTGTTTTTCTCTTTTTGTCGACCATGATGTCTGTGCTTGGCTGTGGAGATATCCTGTACTCTCATGCTGCTCATTCCATCTCACTGGCAATAAGAAGAGAACTACACACTACTGTTGTTTGTAAATGGATCCTACTAACGCTGCCTCAGTATATCACATCTCTCAAATTGAAAGCTACTGTTCATCAGACCAGATCGACTAACTCTTGATACTGCACGATAGAATACTGTTACGCCTGCCGCTGTGGATTACTACTGCTAATATTACTACAACACCAAATACAGATGGAACCCAGAGCCTGGTCTGCACGAGATTTCTGCCTAAACCAAAGGCAGTTGTTTTCCTGGAAAAGGCAGTTTTTTCTTTTTCTCTCTTTTTCTTTTTTTCTCGCCACTGTCACGCTGTCTGCTGGCTCTTGGGTGATGTTGGGACTTGACTTTGAAAATCATTGAGCGTGGTCTCGACCTGCTCTATACGAAAAGTGTCCTGAGATAACTTTTGTTATATGACGACACTACAGATAATATTGAATTGAAATGGAACTTTATGAAAAACTATATGAAATTGGCACCATATAAATTGAATACATTACTAAGCGCTTTAACACTTGAAAGTCTGGTCCAATTGGACGAGTTTAAACTTAAAAA
>JAOVVB010137257.1:0-26280 GCA_028570985.1 Heterobranchus longifilis
TGTATCACCAAGACAAATTCCTTGTGTGTAAAAAATACTTGGCAATAAACACGATTCTGATTCTAATTCTGTTTTCCTCATGCACCCCCCCCAGAAAATAAGCTCTATGGTAAACAAACGTTTATGATACTTTATGATACGTTTTACCACTTTTATGATTTCGGAAGCTTAAATGCAATCGGCCACTACTAAACTGACAATGACGTTTAACGTCCCACACAACCTCTGCAGTCTCATTTAGCCACTTGTTAGCACACTGCCTACACACACACACACACACACACACACACATACACACACACACACACACATATGTTTATATCTTTTGTACTGACAGTGGAGTCAGTTTACAACAGACTTTTTACATGTAAAAGCTTCAAAATTCACGAGTGGGGTATTTTCTGATGTATTTTATATCATAGAACAAAACCTGAAAAACTCTTTAGCTTGTTAACCACAGACCGTATTTCAGGCATCTAACCAAAAAACCACTGACTTCGAGACAAGGGAACCAGAAGTGCTAAAATACAAACTAATTTCCGGGTTTTTGGGGACTCATTCCACTCTGACAGATTCATAAGTGAAATTAAACAACCCACACAAAAACCCTGTACGTTCATTGTACTATATGTTTATTACTAATGACTTATTCAGCATTTAAGTTCAGGACCTTCCACTTGTTGGAGACTGTCCACCCCTGATAAACGACCCCGTTACTGCCCTCATGCATCCTTGGGTATCATGCAGGTATATACAGTATTTTCTGTGGTAATGAAAACATCCATTGAATGCAACCCTGAATGCTGAATGACATTCACATAAAAAAAATCGTTCTACAAAAATGGATTGCTAGTTAATTTTATATCTGTTAATGTCATCGGATGAGCTTATCTTTTCCCGAAGGTTATACTTAATAAAGAAAAATTAAAGAGCCTATTTTCTTGGAGCTTCATCTATTATGACAGACAGGAAATCCATCCATCTGAAGACTGTGTGAATTTTAAAGGAGATTCCTGGCTGATTTTCTTTTATTTATTTTTTTACAAAGAACAATATTCTTCATCTTTCATGTCCCCTTTGTTCATTGCCACAGAGAGTTTAAAACAAACATGTCCTTTGAAGGTAAACGTTACAGCAGCCCTCAATGATTTCCCTCTCCTCCAAACTGTTGTTTCTCACACCGCTTATTTCATTGTTTCTCCCGCACCTTCTTTGTGTCCCCGCATGATGTCCCCCGCATGATGTCCCTGTAAAGCCATGCACCACTGGAGAAAGCCTTGATTATAAAGCAAATGTACACGGTTCAATTAAACCAACAGAAGAAGAAAAAAATGTGTCTTTTAGTTAATTGGATTTGATCATGCATTCCAGCACGATCAAAGAATACATCATGGTTAACGTTATATTTCTACAGAAGAAAAATATAACGTTAACCTTGTTGTATAACCTAAAGCATCTCTGTGATTCAGTATGGGGTGAAATGATAATCTTGATGACACGGTTGAGTATTACTTGTATTTTATGGGACTGGTGTGCTGAAAGCTGGGCGTTCTGGAAGTGAGGCTGGGGCTCCATCTGCTGGAACAAAGTAACCATGGCAACATGAAAATCTGAAGACAATACAGAGGAATCTCAACACAACACTAAAAATCCACCACTCTTGTGACAGTTGAAAATGTACTTTTCTTTATTTTTTATTTTTTATAATCAGCATATAAGTTGATCTAAAGTTTTTATTTTTGGTCCACTGCTCACTTCCTCGACATGACAGATTTGGGCTTTCTTTTTGAGCGCTGCATTGATATTTCTTACTAATTCTTTTATGATGATAATAATTTTCTGTAGTTGCATAATCATTTTCTTTTTGTTTGTTCTTTTCCCCAGAGGAGTCAGAGGAGTGCAGGGACTACAGAGCAGGTGCAGGAAGTGATCAAAAAGCTTGATACAGGCATGTAATCCCTGGCATGTTTTGATTTATTGTCGTATACTACAACTGTGTATTATGATTCAGACCAAATGAAAACAAACAAACAAACAAACAAACAAAAAGTCATCTTTTCTGCTTAATCACATGTCAACATGCTGAAGTGGTGGGAAAAGTATTCAGAACTTTTACTTCAGTAAAAGTACAGGAGTACACATAGGCCTATACATGCATACATCAAAATATACTTCAAAGTAAAACTAATCATTATGAAGAATGACTCATTCTAATAATCATAATAGTATATTACTGGATTGTAATTATTGATGCATTCATGTTACAGCTGGTAAAGATGGAGCCAATTGTTCTGACTTTATATACTGTGGGTTGTCTAATGCATCAAGATTTACTTGTTGATTATATTTTGTGTAAATAATATTAATCTGAAAAGTAAAGTACATGATTTGCCTTTAAAATGTGTTGGAGTAGAAGTATCAAGTGTACTACTCAAGTTAGGCTATGGACTTTAAAATGACTTTAAGTAGTAGTTGAGTAAATGTACTTAGTTACTTATTTAGTTACTTTCCTTAAATAATTCAAGGAGTTATATGTTATTGCTGTGCAGATCAGAATCACTCAACTCAAATGTTACAAGTGCCAGTTTTACACATTTCGCGTTGACATTTGATTATTGGCAGTTAATTGAGGAAACTGATGTTAGTCACTTGATTACATTTTAAACTGGAGCGAGGGACTTGCTATGGGCCACCAGCACCTGATGACCTGACAAATTCATATACTTAATGCATAACTGATATAAACACACCTTGTATAAAAAGCATTTAATGGCTTCATTGAGGCAGTGGTGGAGGAAGTATTCAGATCCTTTACTCAAGTAAAAGTACTAATACAACACAGTAAAAATACTCCATTAGAAGTAAAAGTCCTTAACTGAAAACGTTAGTTAAGTAAAAGTATGTAAGTATAATCAGGAAAGTGTACTTAAAAGTACACAAAAGCAAAAATAAATAAATAAAAAGCTACAACACAAAAACACAAACATTTTCTGCCACATGAGCCACAATATGACAGAACTGAAGGTTTACTCTACAAAATGGACAAAACATAACCTGGTGCAAGACAAAGGGAAGCAAAGTTTTAGGGCTACAAACTATGGCTCAAACTGTGGGTTTCCAGGGGAAAACCAATCATTTTGAGGGGTTGCCGGGTGATTTTCTGAACTGCATGCAGCCACAAACAAAAAATAGTAAACAAGCTGACAGGGTAAATTGGCTGCACTTATAGCAAGGTGCAAGGAGGGTATATTTTAATACTTCTGTAATCTAGGCTATTGGGCCATCAAATAATTTTCATCAACAGCCAATGTTAAAAGAGTATCCTGAAAAGTTAGTGTTTTTTGTTGTTTTTAGATTGGATAAGATACAGACTTAAGTTACCTAAAATTCTTTACAGTTTTGTGTTAAGTGTAAAAAAATTTAAGTCTGTTCTAATTTTGTAACAAAAAACCTTTGAGCTATATATGCAGTCCATGGAACATCCAAGTTATTATTATGGAGCAATGGCAGCTGTAATGTTCCCACACACTGCAGAGTTCAGTTGTTCATTAATGTCTATGTATGTCTTGTGCAGTTTCTAACCTCAAATTATTCTTTGGATTTTTGCTGTTGTGTTGTTGTTTGTGTTGTGGCTTTTTGTGTTTGTGCTGTGTTTGTGCTGTGTTTTTTCTTAGTTTGGTTACTATAGGTAAGCCATTCCTTCTCTTTCTTATTGGAGCAAAGTTATTCTTGATCTGTTAATTATATGTATTGACGTAAGCCTACAATAAAAATTGTAAAAACATATATTTTAAAGGTAGGCTATTACAGGCATGATCAGTCAGGGATTTACAAATTATTTGCGGAATTCATAATAAGCCCTGGTCTTAACATAATTGTATTATAGTCAGGAGAATATGAGGATCAAAAAGAGCAATTCACATACATAGCTGTATTGCAGCATTGTATAGTTACTGGCTGGCGTGATAACAATAATGATGACAAAGCTCCAGCTAAACTTGCAGCAGCAGCGTGCCACATAGTCTCGGTACGTGGTGACGCACAGGCCTGACGCACGTAGTATAAAGTCCTGTTTTCTGACGTCAGCGGTCTCTTCCCTGCCTATGACCTCGTGAGGTGGGCAGCGTAAAATTTCCTGTGTCTTTTCGCCACTAAGCGGATCCAAAACCATCCGTCAAAATGGTGAGTTGATCATGTTTCTCAGAGTAATTAATATATTAACGGGCACACAAGGTGTCCACGACGTTAATATCAAAGTCGTAATGGGCATTTTACAGATGATATGCGTACATACTTGCATGTCAACGCTGTGGATTGTGCTTTGATCAAAATGGCAGCCATCCTGTCATCGGCATCGTTAAACCTACGGAGCCACTGAGACTCCAGAAAACCTGTTCTGAATGTCTTTACTAAGTTGTTTGCCTATATTCCCAAGATAAAGCGTTTGTGGCCGTTTTGAGTCTGAATGTGCCGACCAACTCCTCTGTAAAGAGGCCAATGGCTAACATTGGGTGACGCTAGCTACAGTGTTGCGTTGGCTAACTTTTACAGCGGCGGCTCTTTGCTCCGACATTAGCTGTTCACCGGGAAATGCAGATAATGTCGATATGAATGAATGGTAGCTGAGTTAGACCAAGTGACTCTTCAAATGTTGCGTCTGTGGTGGGGTTAGCCCTTGTTTTGAAGTTGTATCGAGCTTGGGAAATTTGCCGGCATTTCGCGTTACCCGACCCTACCGGCTAATTTTGCTACCAAGCTAATGTTAGCATTTAGCATAGTGTCAAAGTCTGTACACGTGGCCTATTCGTGCCGACATATGCCGGGTGCTGCCGGATTAAATCTATTTTTTTTAAATCTAACTATTCGTGGGTTTTATTGTCAGTTTAGTCATTATATTGTTATTCAATGGATAATGATGAACGCAGACAAGAGGTTGTTAAAAGTGGAGATAACGGTAGTGTCATGGCTGTGATGATGGCGGATAACGCCCTGGTGGAAGTGCAGAACAATTATCGTTGCGTCAGCAGCAATTTTCGATATGCTATGGATGGCAGGGTTGGAAATGTAACGTTTTTTTCCACCTGCCATTGTGGATGATGGATTCCAAAGTCTAGCAGCCACTTGCATATTTTTCCAGCCTGTGGCTGGTGCTAATTTCTAACCCTGGCAGTTGGTGTTATGTGAAATGTATTGACAGTTCAGTTAAGTCAGTGGCTGTAACTTTAAGGTGACAGAACGTGTACATACCAGCCAATGTATTTTAAGCAATGCTCTTTTGCCATGCATGCACTTTTGTGTTCTCTTTTTGTGAATGTCCTAATCAGATTTGTCCCCCCCCCCCCCCCCCCCCCCTCCCAGGTGAACTTTACCATCGACCAGATCCGTGCCATCATGGACAAGAAGGCCAACATCCGTAACATGTCTGTGATTGCGCACGTTGATCACGGAAAGTCAACTCTGACAGACTCGCTTGTGTCGAAAGCTGGCATCATCGCCTCAGCTCGTGCTGGTGAGACGCGTTTCACAGACACACGCAAAGATGAACAGGAACGTTGCATCACCATCAAGTCGACGTAAGTATATTAACATTTCCAACTGCACTCTTACACTGCCTCATTACTGTTTTTGCATTAAAATAGGTTTATCCTTCTTTCAGCTGATCACATTTCATTAAGTGTATTTTTCTGAATTATATTTCCAAACAAATACAATTAAAATGCATTTATGAAATGCAACACTATATTGCAATGTATATTATTTGTATAATATCAACTAATTATATCAACTCTGTAGAAAAATGTACATTAATTTACTTTGTTTGTCTAACAAGTTGTCCTGATTTGCAGCGCCATCTCCCTTTTCTACGAGCTGGCTGAAAATGACTTGGCCTTCATCAAGCAGAGCAAGGATGGCGCTGGCTTCTTGATCAATCTGATTGACTCACCAGGGCACGTTGACTTCTCCTCTGAAGTGACTGCTGCTCTCCGTGTCACCGATGGAGCCCTGGTTGTAGTGGATTGCGTGTCTGGTAAGGATGAGGACTAGCCAATGTGCATGCTCCAACTTGATTCTCAATGTTTCACTTGCACTTTTTTTTTTTCTTACTCCACAAGCAAAAAAGAACACAGGCAGACACCAGTGCAAATAAAATGAAACCATTTTTATCTGGATATATAAAATTAGACGAGTTAAATAACATTCACAATGAGGTAAAAGTAGGTCCGTGTTGACTTTGTTTTTGTGTTGCAAACCGATTCTAAGACAACTACAATATATGCACTCCTTGGCCCTTGAGCAACTTGCTAATAGTTCATCGTCTTCAAAAGAAACCCGAGTGCCCACTATCTCCACAGCGCTATGTCCATGCTGGAGGAAGGTCTGGATTCAGTGTGTTTTCACTCCTGGATGGGGGAAAAAAACTCTCCTGCCTGTTTGGATTTTCTTAAACCAATCACAATCATGCTGGGCAGCGCCACTCCCCTGAACAACTGCACAAAAATGTTAACATGTTCTTTGTCGATCTTTACAATCATTCACTGAAAGAACAGAGCAGGGCTGCTGTATTACACAATCCAAATCTTAAAAACTAATTTTCAGCATATATGTTGATAACTCTGAGGCGGTTGCCATTGTTGACTTCCTGTCTCTGTGAAAACTCTGGAGACAGGAAGTAAAGCTTTATCCAGGGACTGTTCACCCGGGAAGCCAGACTACTCACAACTTGACCTGCTTTCCCAGAAGGTTAAATTGCTTCTCATTGCGTTTCCCTGCCAGGTGTTTGTGTGCAAACTGAGACCGTGCTCCGTCAAGCCATTGCTGAGCGTATCAAGCCAGTCCTGATGATGAACAAGATGGACCGTGCCTTGCTGGAGTTGCAGCTTGAACCTGAAGACCTTTACCAGACTTTCCAGCGTATTGTTGAGTCCGTCAATGTCATCATTTCCACTTATGGAGAAGATGAAGAAAAAGGACCTATGGGCAACCTCATGGTGAGTGACTGTCTGAACCTTTTATCATAGAGATATTTTGTTTGATTTAAATCCAGCTCTGTGCAGGGTTCATACAAGGTGCTTGAATTTTGAGGGGAAAAAATAGGGCTGCCGATTTTCCAAAACGTTTAAATTAATTTCGGTGTTTCCCTTATAATGTTGTTCATTCTGCAGCGGTGGTCAGACGATTATTAATATCCTCTGCTCTATTCACTGAGTGCGGGGATGGCCGAAATATGCAGGCATTGGGCACAGAAGGGGCAGACATTTCACTGCATGCCCACAGCAGGGCTTTTCCACAGCTGCTACACTGACCACAGAAGCCGCTCTGCTTAGCACAGGCGTCACGCTGCACAAACGCAGCAGAGGACAGACATGGTGAAGTGAAAATGACATTATCGATGCCGGTTAACGGGCTTGTAACTGATAAAAGTAACTGATACATAATTAAAATATTTGCAGCCGGTGGTTATTGACTGTGCCTATATTGAGGCAGATAATAAAATAAGATCAGAGGCCGTCATCTGAACCAGCGTCAACCAAGACAGCCACACACACAAACTCTCAAAAAGTCAACGGCAGCGCACATTGCTTTTCCCACTTAGGTTTCTACTCTTCACAATAAAAGCCCAACTTAAATTCACTTGTTGAAGTTGCCAGTTCAAACTTAGTTTTGGACTTTTATATGTAAACCATTGTTTACATATTGGTTTGTGCTGAATTATACCTTGACATATAGTTTGTCAAATTAAATGGTCAATTACATTTTTATTTTTTTAGGAAAGTTAATCGTTTAGATTAATCAATAGAAAAATAGTCATTGGTGGCAGCCGTAGAAAAAAAATCAACTACTGGAATACCTTGAAAATAGTTTTGGTCACTATAATTGAATTGCTCAGAATCAGAAATCGCTCAGCTTTTTCTTTATAAAAAAAAAAAAAAAAAAGATTCTCGCCTTGATGAACCTGTTCACGAAAACTAAATGTGCCAGGTGTAAATTGAATCCGGCAAATTCTTGTGAGCAAAGTCTGCATTGTGCCATCATCTGAAATCTGCCGAATGACGTCCTTCTCGGCAGACTTCCATTCCATGTGTCACGACCACGGAGGGAAGCCAGACACCTTTCACTTCCACACAGATCACACTAAGATAACAGAGCTGGTTTAAAATCAGCAAAGTATCTCTTTAAGTGCAACACACTGGCCTCATTGTGTCTGGATCACTGCGATCAATGGCTGAAACTTCTGTCCGGTGCATTTCCAAACAAAAGGGCTTGATCTATCAACGCCTGTTTCCCTATTTATGGACTATACCACTCTGGAACAACTAAAACGGACAAATCTGATTGACTTGGGGGTTTTGAAATTTAAAAAGTTGAGTTACAGATATGGGTGGAAATACTGAACCGCATTTGTGGTTCAGCTTGGCTCGTGGGCACTCGACTGAGAGTATTTGGAGGATCCAGCTCCGGAACAGATGCACAGCAGAGTATTTTTGTCTCTTACGTCTTGTCCAAAAATAGCTCAGTGAATATAAATGAAAAATCTCTTTACAATGTACTCACGTCTTGATGTGGTGATGTCAACTCTCCAAGGTCCATCCAACCATTGGTACCGTTGGCTTTGGCTCTGGACTCCACGGATGGGCTTTCACCCTGAAGCAGTTTGCTGAGATGTACGTAGCAAAGTTTGCTGCCAAGGGCAACACCCAGATGACACCAGCCGAGCACTGCAAGAAGGTGGAAGACATGATGAAGAAGCTGTGGGGTGACCGGTAAGTTTCTAAAACAGGGCTTTAGTGTTTCCCTTAGATCAACGGTATGGGGGGGGGGGTTTAATTTTGGAAAATCACCAAATTGATACAGTAGAAATGCGTGATTTTGAGTGTGTAGTCGGAGTTGTCCTTAATTGTAATTTATCAGTCTTTCTCAGGATTTCTTTTCCTGTAACCCAAATTATTGTAATTTTCCTCACAATTTAGCAGGATTTCTTAATTTATAAGCAGGGATCGTACAAAGTCTTTAAAGTTTATAACATGCTTAATTTGAACTTTTATGATTCCAAGGTTAGGAATATGCTTAAATCTGAATATACTCTTTCAAACAAAAAAAGAATTAACATTTGAAATGAAACAATCGTCATATTTGTTGTCCTGGAATTCTGTATACTTTTTTTTCTCCTATTTATACTATCTTTCGCAGTTGCATTTATTGTAACAATTTAGATGTAATGATAAAGACTTCGGGACAGGAATTATTTGGTTTAGACACATTGAATGTTCTTGAAAAGTGCTTAAATCTTACTCTTAAAAAGCTGTATGAACCTTGAACTATTGTATTGGTAAATCTTCACACCTTATGTATTATTCTAGGTACTACGATACAACCAATGGAAAGTTCCTCAAGACTGCTAATGGACCTGATGCAGTCAAGTACCCACGCACATTTGTTGCTCTTGTCCTGGACCCCATCTTCAAGGTAACATGACTCTTAAAAATATCTTATAAATATTGTTGTGGTACAGTGCAGTTACAAAACTAGGCAGTGTTGTCCAAATTAGGAAATGTTGTAATTGGATAACTCTGTATCTATAAATGTAGAGCAAAATAAATGAGTGTGCCTGCAAGTGATGATTTGAAAATTCTTCACTTTGACCTGAGTAACCAGTGATGATAACCTTCACTCTGAGCAGGGCACAGAAACAGTAGTTTCTGTACACTCAGCTTGGTCATGTTACATTGCACTCCAATTCATATTACCTTCCCTTTTTAGGTGTTTGATGCCATCATGAAATTCAAAAAGGAGGAAACTGCCAAGCTGATCCAGAAACTGGAAATCAAGTTGGATTCTGAAGACAAGGACAAGGAGGGTAAGCCTCTCCTGAAGGCTGTGATGCGCCGCTGGCTGCCTGCCGGAGAAGCCCTCCTGCAGATGATCACCATCCACCTGCCATCCCCCGTCACTGCCCAGAGGTACCGCTGTGACCTGCTCTATGAAGGACCTGGAGATGATGAGGCTGCCATGGGTATGATGATGGTTTATTTTAAATTTGCTCATGCACAGGATTAAAAGGTTTTAACATACACAGCCTATGCATAATTTCAGTAATTGCTCACGGCGAGACCCGGGCAGTAACCCAGACGAGGCTTCAATTTGTAGTAGTTAATGGACTAAAACTGAATCGATTTATTTTAATTTTTTTAACCAGGTATCAAGAACTGCGACCCCAAGGCTCCCTTGATGGTGTACATCTCAAAGATGGTCCCCACCAATGACAAGGGTCGCTTCTATGCATTTGGTCGTGTGTTCTCTGGCTGTGTCTCCACTGGCTTGAAAGTACGCATTATGGGACCAAACTTTGTCCCTGGAAAGAAGGACGACCTCTACTTGAAGCCGATTCAGAGGTTGGTTTCAACATCTGTTAATCAGCTAGTTGATATTGTCGCTGTCAGGCAAAAACCTTGTATGTCCAAATCAATTATTTCTCAGGAAATGGAATTAGAAAATTGAGCCATTTACCTCAGGCTTTTTAATGTAAAACCCACAGGCAGTCAACCAAACAAAGCTTGACAAATAGCATTGATTTTGCAAAAAAGACAATATGGGGATACAAGGTTTCCACCCGACAGCGACGATATGTATCCGTATGTTATGGGAAGTAAATTCTCAGATATTGGTTGCATCTGAATTGTTTGGTTTCATGCACATTGCTCTTTGCCAGGACCATTTTGATGATGGGTCGGTATGTTGAACCCATTGAAGATGTGCCATGTGGTAACATCGTGGGTCTGGTTGGAGTGGACCAGTTCCTCGTCAAGACCGGGACAATCACCACCTACGAGCAGGCGCACAACATGAAAGTGATGAAGTTCAGCGTCAGCCCTGTGGTGAGAGTTGCTGTGGAGGTCAAAAACCCTGCCGACCTGCCCAAGCTGGTGGAGGGTCTGAAGCGTCTGTCCAAGTCCGATCCCATGGTGCAGTGCATCATTGAGGAGTCTGGAGAGCATATTGTTGCTGGAGCTGGAGAGCTACATCTGGAGATCTGCCTGAAGGATCTGGAGGAGGATCATGCTGGCATTCCACTCAAGGTAATTACAAGCAAATAAAAAAAAAACAAAGCAAGTGGATAACAGTGAGGTGAACATTCCCGCATTGAAACGTGTTATTTGTCTTTTTAGAAATCTGATCCAGTGGTGTCCTACAGGGAGACAGTGAGCGCAGAATCCTCAGTTATGTGTCTGTCAAAGTCGCCCAACAAGCACAACCGTCTGTTCATGAGGGCCTGTCCCTTCCAAGAAGGCCTGGCAGAGGACATCGAGAAGGGTGATGTTACCGCTCGTCAGGAGCTGAAGGCCCGTGCCCGATACCTCGCCGAAAAGTACGACTGGGACGTCGGTGAGGCCAGAAAGATCTGGTGCTTCGGACCTGACGGAACTGGCCCCAACCTTTTGGTGGACGTTACCAAGGGAGTGCAGTACCTCAATGAGATCAAGGATAGCGTCGTGGCTGGATTCCAGTGGGCAGTCAAGGAGGTAAGGTGGCCTAAATAGGCAAGAATTCACTGTTCATTGCACTCTGCTAAAACAGCGTACTTTTGGATAGAATCTTGTATCTGGTTATTTGTTTAAAAAAAGACATTGTTCTTTTTCTGAATATACTTTTGAGTCTATAATTAGTGTCTCAATGTTGTCTTTAGGGTGTCCTCTGTGAAGAGAACATGCGTGCCATTCGCTTCAACGTGCACGATGTGACCCTGCATACAGATGCTATTCACCGTGGTGGCGGTCAGATTATTCCCACAGCTCGCAGAGCTCTGTACGCATGTGAGCTCACTGCAGCACCCAGAATGATGGAGCCCGTCTACCTGGTGGAGATCCAGGTAAATGCCTTTTGGAGATGTATTATGTTACCTGATGTATCTAGGTTTGGAAGGGCACAGTGGTGAAGTTACAAAGGTTTTTCATGCATTGGCAAGTATTTACCTGTTATTTTTCATAGTTGACTTGCCTGTCATTTATCAAATGGAGTGTTTTGTATGACTCAATATCTCCTGTCTACTCCGCAGTGTCCTGAAGCTGCAATGGGTGGAATCTACGGTGTGCTGAACAGGAGGCGTGGCCATGTGTTTGAGGAGATCACTGTGGTGGGAACACCCATGCGTGTTACCAAGGCCTACCTGCCTGTCATGGAGTCATTTGGTAAGTGCTCTTATAACAAAGGCTGTTCTATTGTAAGCTACTGTTGATTTTTGTCACCTGACTTTGATTTATATTTCATTTTAGTCTTAAGCAGTCAAATAGTAAATGCAGACGTTTTTTCAGTACTTGTAGAAGTTTATTAGCCTTACATGGACTATTGCATTGTTGCTGAAACCCAGTCTGCTTATTTTTTTTAGTTTTCTCACCAGAACCGTGTGAGGTCCTGCAAATGCAGTTAGTTAGGAAAAAAAGTACTTTGTACTCAAACCAGGGGTCCCTCAACTTCTTAAAATTGAAATTCAGGGACCCAACAAACTCAAGTTTGAGTCATTGATCAAGGTTCATTACTGTTGCTGTACGAACCCTGTAAAAATTCTCAGCATTGCTTTTTAAGAGTAAAATTCAAGGTCCCGAAATCGAAAATGTCCAGCCTTTATCACTCCTATGGATTTTGAAATTTCAAATATTAAAAATGTTGGTTTACATGAGCGATTGTGTCGATGAAACACCAGATTATGTTGAAAATCAAACATTTTTCATATTTGAATTCAAGCATTTTCTTAGCCCTGTCTTTATTAATGAGAACTAGCAGGCTCGTGTGTGAAACCTTGACGCAACTGCAGGAAACCGTCGTCTGCAAAATGTTGCCATACAACTAAAACTACATTTTCAGTCACGCTTCGAGTGAAACGTTTGTTCTCCCGGATTACGGTTGCAGTTTTAAACACCTCGTTAACGTTGTGAATTGCTACAAAACTACTTGGTTTAGGTAACGATTGTGGTTTGGGTTAAAAAAAAAAAAAAAAGAAGTGTCTTTTACGTAACAGCATATAATGATGTTTGTCAGATTACAAAGTTGACATTTGGTTTCACACGGGACAGGAACTGCGGTCTCCTGGGTGAAAGTCTGTTTTTGGAACTCATCCATTCACCCTGACCTCCTCCCCATGCAGACTTCTGTGGACTTTAATTTGAAACGTTCTTGTAATACAGCAAAAACAAATGAGAAGGCAGCTTTGTTATATGGGAATGTAATTTCTAGGAGACCAGGCTGCTGCAGGAGACGCACATGCAGACAGCAGAACAAAGCCTATTTACCAACATTGCACAACATTTATAAGTAAAAGGCTAATCATGCACATGTTTTACATCAAGTAGTACATTAAGAGTAGGTCGTTTTTAGCTTCCATGTGATATTGAAAGCCCCGAGCGATTGACCAGAGGAGAAATCAAATGTCCTATCTAACGTTTGACTGATCACTCCTTGCCACCCAAAATGTAAGAGAGGCTTGGCAGGAAGGTATTAAAACATACTTTGCTCTGTCCATTCCCAGGTTTCACAGCTGACCTTCGCTCCCACACTGGTGGCCAGGCCTTCCCACAGTGTGTGTTCGACCATTGGCAGGTCCTCCCAGGAGACCCCATGGACCCTGCAAGCAAGCCTGGTATTGTTGTCACGGACACACGCAAACGTAAGGGTCTCAAGGAAGGTGTCCCAGAATTGGAGAACTACCTGGACAAATTGTAAACTCCTAGACCCCACTGGTGTCTTGCCTCATTCCTCTCTTCCCAACAAATTGAAATCTACATTGTGGGACTGTACAGAACACAGTGAGCACTAATGTTTGCCAAATGGATTGACAATAATGAATAAACACCTACAAAAATTGTAAACGATAAATAAAATGAAATAAAAAGGAATGGCTATGGCTTTTTTTTTTTTTTTTTGTTTAACAGGGTGTGCAGTTAATTTGTGTGGATGTCTGCTGTAGCTGTACTAACAAAGCGAGGATTTAAACAAATGTATGTTCATACCACGGCCACAGAGGATGTGCTATAATTTGCCACCGGATGTGCATTATTTGCAGATAAGTATAATTTATGGCGCAGCCTCATTTATAATCCTAACTGAAAGTTGGATTTTAATGAGTGGAGCTATAACCAGTTTTCCTAGTCTGTCCATAAATCTAATCTGCCCTGGTGACCCAGGAAATAGGCACCAGCCAAATGCTGGTAAAATATGCAAGTGGCTGTGGCAGGTATGGGTGTGGTGTATGTGAGCTGCCTGACTGTCCATTCAAACAATGGCGGCTCTGTGTCGATGCTGCAATATGCACTAGTGTCTGTTTTATCAGAACTGGACAATATTTCTTCATTGAAAGAAAAGCAAAGGACGACACTGAAGGTTTTTTGCCGTTTCTTGTGACGCCTGCCCTTTTCCAAACGGTTTCTGATGGCGGCTTCTCAGATGGTACTGTGAAACACCCATCTGACAGCGTCTGGTTAGCAAACTCAGTGCAGGCAACGTCATATGGAAGATGTACATGTAAAGGTCTTTGCACATTGAGACCGTCATTTTCGTATGCGTTTTTTAATCCGTCATACGAAAAAAAAAAGTTAAGCACTGAAACCTTGCACACCGAGTCCGATACGTTTTATTATTCCGTTAGTTGCTAAAATTCGCAACAAATAAAGTTTTGATGTCTGTGAGGATAGAGCTTATTAAAATTTTTGGCACTGGTTTGTGGTGTAATCCATTCTATTTATTTTTTAGATGTCTAACATTACAAGAATATCAAATTACCTGCTACAACAAACATGTTGGGGGTAAAACTTCAATTATAGTGCTTTTTAAGGTGCAGAAGTACAACTAGAAACCATTCATAGGTTACTAGTAGATGACAGACTTATTGGATTAAAAAAATATATATATATAGCAAAAATGCCAAACAATTGCACATTCCAGCTGCTTAATTCAGTTTTATATACTTATAAATTGACAGTCTTAATTTTCCTGGTTGGACAAAATTATTTGAAGATGTCACCTAAAGTTTCTTGATTGTTGAGCTTTTTTTTCCTTTTTGTAGCCAATTTTTTAATCGAGAAAACAATTGTTGGTTGCAGCCCTGAAGGCCAACTCAAATAGCATAAATCAAATCACTAAATCTAACATCTGAAGTTATTGTTTTTTTTGGTCAGGATGCTAAGCCATAAATCATAATTTTACCTTCTGGAATTATGGTTATAATTATTATTATAATTGTTATATTGTGCAAGGGTGAGTTATTCTATTTTCTGAACCTCAGTAACACTGGCTCTAGTCAGTTGACTCGAGAGTTTCCAACTCTACAAAGTTGCTGGTTGAGATACTCTGGGTCTCTGGTGTTCTAGTTCTGTACCTCGCTGACTTGCAGTTACAGGCCTCGATCCTTAAGGCAACCAGGCGGGCTGTTTGAGTTGCTGTTCAACAACTTTTGTTCTTGGCTTGAACTCAAGAACAAATGTTGGCAACCCAGACCTGACAAACCCTGTTCTGTGAGATATGTAGTTTGTCTTAAAATGTGTTTCCTAGACAAGAAATCATGAACACACTGAATATTCAAAGCAACTCAAACAAGAGAAGTATGTAGAGTTGTTAGTGGAATCAGTGGGCCAGAATTTTGCTGTCATGTATTTGTAGGCTGATCATACAATATCTGTTCATGCAGAATTAATATTAGGACCTACTTGTAAATCAATGTAATTGATAGAGATCAATTAATGTTATTGTATAATATTGTCTGTTTCTCATTCTGGCTTTATCCAATATAAAGTGTTGTTGCAGTTCCTCACTGTGACCAATGGAGGGCAGTGAACACTCATGATTCTAAACTTTACAAACAGACAGAGGCCGTGTCTGAGATCATACATGTTTAGATTTAACTTTGTCATTACACAGAGTACAAGTACAGAGACAAAGAAATGCAGTGTAGTATCTAACCAGAAGTGCAAAAAGCAGTAAGTGCAGATAATGTATAGAATAAATAGAATGTGGACTAAAGAGTAAGGGGTATTAATACACTAGATATACACAGTATGAGCAGTATTAATGTGTTTGAACATGCTAAGAGTATGTACAACATTACAAACATAGAAACATAGCTATATAGTGCACAATGTAATTACAAGTAATGCTACAGTAGATGGTACAGATAGTCTTATTTTATATAGTGCACTGCATATTGCCATATTAGCAGTGTTGGGAAAGTTGAAATGTAATAGGTTAAAGAAAAGTCTGGATTGAATGTGCTTTCATGAATGTGTGATAGTGGAAAAACTCCCTGGTCTGTTTGTATTTCTTTAAACCAATTACAATCATTCTGGGCGGCGCCACGCCCCGACGATGCATCTGCAAAATAGTGTCTGTCGGAAGGCAACACATTTCAGTGGAACACCTCCATGAAAATGATGAACATATTCTTCGTAGATCTTTACAATCATTCACTGAAAGAACAGAGCAGGCCTGCCTTATTACACAATCCAAATCTTCAAAACTTGTCATTTTTGGCATGTAGGTTGATAGCTCGGAGGTTGCTGTTTGTTTCCTGTAGCGAAGGGACTTTGGGAACACGGACTTCCTGTGGGGACAGGAAGTAAGGCTTTATCCCGGCAGTGTTTGGAAAGCCCGCCAGACTAGTGTTGCTCAAGTACTTGTTTCATTTCACATTTCAGCGCCACATTACACCCCCATGTGCATCGCAATACAGAGGAAGCTAGCTAACTAAATGACACAATAGCAGAGAAGAGGACTGGAAACGGTTAAATAGATGGGTTGGCGCTTCACCGTGTCATTGGAGCGCTGAAAAAAGTTGAGCCGAACTCAAGTTTTTTTGCAACGTGTCACGCCCGTCACCCAGCGTCAAGTGTCGGATGTCAGTTTGTGGCATCGTATCACCAGCTTCCGTTGAAAATGACTCGCCATGTCGCCGGTAATGTGAACGCAGCATAACAGCACTGTAGCAGCACTTTCTATATACAGTACAGTTGTGACATCACAACCTTATGGAAGTCCTGATGGCTCATTTAAAGGCACAGTTTCTGGCTGTGTGCATTTCTCCGTGGATGGAGCGTTTTGATACTTTTACAGTATTTGTATTTCTCACCTCAATCTGCTTTATAATACATTTTTAAAAAATACATGGAAATCTTACTTTTTACAATATGGGACATTTAATAAAATATCTTCATACTCCCTTGGAACTCAGTGAGCAGCGGTACACTCACCACTCACAACTTATGACCTGTATTGTCCAGGCACAAAAATACCATTAAAATATTTTGACTCTGGTGTTGGCTCACAAATAATATAGGCAGAGTGAACATATACTGATGGAGGTGGAGGTGATCTGCCACACAAGTTTCAGGTGCAAAATGTTTGACTTTAACCCATCAGGTCAATCAAATTTCAAGCCTTTGCTGCTGATAGCTGTGAGTGTATTCACACTCCTGCACCGAGGCAATCTGCTATCTGCCTGCTTTATCATTACGACCTTCTCTGCTCAGTAAGGTCATGTCTGAGACGTTGTTTACAAGACAGTCTGTATCCCAGGGATGTGTAAGATCTGGGACCCATGGCTCTTTATTTATAACAGCTGGAGCAGAGAGATGTGGAGCGCTGACATTTGGCAGAGTGGGGTGAGAGGTCAAGTCTAACACCAATAAAGTGGAGACTTTGATCGTGGCATTTATGGATGGAGCAGGCACAGCACCCTCGGTGAGAGGGAGAGAGACAGAGACAGATAATGGCATATAAAGAAGAAAAGAGAAAGGGATAGCACTGGGAAGAAAACAAACAAGGGAATTAATTTCAAACATTTATCTTTTTACTTTCGCCTCAAGATTTACTTTCCATTAGCAACTGGGATTTTATTTCGCTATATTTGCTTTTTCCAATTAATCAATTATTCTTTTGGTCAATAAAATGTGAAAAACAAAGTGAAAAATGGCCATCACATTTCCCAAAAGCCAAACAAGATGCTTGTTTTGTCTGACCAACAGCCCCAAACAGCAAAAATATTAAATTTACAATGACCAAACAGACAACCAAATCCTGACATCTGAAAAGCCAGGACTGGCTTATGTTAAGCAGTTTTGCTTGATTAATGATTTTCTGAAGTAATGTTTTATTATTGTTTATTTATTGTATACTTTTTAAAATATATATTTAATGTGTATTTGAGTTGTATAAGATGAAAATTACCAAACTAAACTAAAACAAACAAAACAAACAAAAAAAACAAAAACAAACAAAAAAATAAAAAAATAAATATATATACCAAACTAAACTAAACTAATATATATATACATATATGTGTATATATATGTATATATACTAAACTAATATATAATATATTATATATATATATACATATATATATAATATTATATATTAGTTTAGTTTAGTTTGGTATATATATTTATTTATTTATTTTTTGTTTGTTTTTGTTTTTTGTTGTTGTTTTTTTTGTTTTTTAAACAGGCTAATTAAAAAAAAAAAAACTAGGACAATATTTTGGTGCTTTAATTTTGGTGCAAAATAGGTGAGGTCAGAAAAGTAAGCAAGAAAGAAACTAACTAACTAACTAACTAACTTGTAGTCATCTGGTGTGGTTCATGATAACAGCCACTAGACGGCAGCATTTCCCCACTCAGCACAGGACAGGTGGAGCCGTCACAACACCTTCAGCGAACAGAGTGATGCATCATGGTCAGCGTAGTACCAGACTGCTCTTTCTAAACGAGAACTACACGTCCAGCCATGTGACATACCAAGCCAACAGTGACAGGTTGTATGCGGAACTTGTGCCTCCTCCTCCTCGGCATGTGTGTGTTGTGGCTTCCTATTTACTGAAACTTCTTGAAACACAGAGGCAGCAGCGGAGCATTGTGTGGGGGCTGACAGTGAATTGTCTGCTGTGAGGAGGCGCGAGGTGAGCAGGAGGAAAGCAACAAATCCGTCAAATTAGTGTAAAGATTATATTATGACTTTTATATGTTGGTCAGTGTTGATATGAAGCGGGCGTGAATGTTTTTTTTATACCTCTTGTTTTATTTTTTCGAGTGCTTTTTTTTTTTTTTAACGTCCCGCGCGAGGCTAAACTAAAGTTAGCTTGATCAAGATGAAGTTTAACGGTTATCTGAAGCTCCGGATCGGCGAGGCGGTGGAGCTGAAACCGACCACCTTCTCCCTCCGCCACTCGGTCATCTTCAACAAAGCAGCTCCAGCCCTGGACCCCTACATGGTGGTGAAGGTGGACGACTACAAAATTGGACAAACTCACACCAAACAGAAAACCAACACGCCGACGTTCAACGAGGAGTTCTGCCAGAACGTGAACGACGGTCGACAAATCGAGATGGCCGTTTTCCACGACACTCCTATCGGTTATGATGACTTTGTGGCCAACTGCATCATCCAGTTTGAGGACCTCATCAAAACCTCCAACACTGGAGAGACTTTCGAGGGATGGGTGAGTAACCTCAACCTACCAAGTGCAAGAGCACACACTGGAAAACAATTATTAGCCATGTAAACATGTTTTCCAGTCCTCATTAACCCTATTAGGGTGTCCTGGGGCCACACATTTACCCTTGGGTCCCACTTGACCCATCCCCACCCCACTATCCATGCCTAGAGTAGGGCTGGGCTGTGCCACATTTACTTTCGATCCATTACATCAGGGGTTCCCAGATTTTTTCATCTTAAGACCCAATAGAGAAATTTGATGTTTCCCCGGGACCCAAACTTACAAAAATATTGGCCTACATCATGAATTGCCATGACATCTCCTTATGATAAAGAACACAACAAACCAGGAATTTAAAATCTATATGAAATGTATTTATTTCATTATAAAAGTACATCACAGCAATAATTACATTGAATAGCTTTCACTCCAGTATAGTGGAAACAACTCCCTGGCCTGTTTATATTTATTTAAACCAATCACAATCGTCTTGGGCGGCGCTACGCCCGGCTGCAGCGAAGGGACTTTGAGAACCACACGGAAGGAAGGTAGAGCTGCAACGACTAGTCGACTAATCGATTAGTCGATCGACAGAAAAATAATCGGCAACTATTTTGATAATCGCTTAATCGTTAAAGTAATTTTTCATGCAACAATGGCAGAAAATGCTGTTTCCAGCCTCTCAAATATGGAAATGTTCTGCTTTTCTCAGTTTGATATCATATAAACTGAATATCTTTGGACTCTGGACTGAAAAAACGAGACATTTAAACAAGACATCACCCTAGAATTCGAGAACTGGGATGGACATTTTTCACTATTTTCTAACATTTTATAGACCAAATGACTAATCGATTAATCAAGGGAATAATCGGTAGATTAATCGACAATGAAAATGATCGTTAGTTGCAGCTCTAAAGGAAGGAGGGACTTCCTCCGGCCGGGGTTTCCTCCCGGCGGAAGTGTAAGGCTTTATGCCGACACTGCTTACGTACCCAGCCAGACTAATACTTTTGTAGCCTAGTAAGCCTACTTTTACCCAAGTAAGACTTTTAATGCAGGACTTTTACTTGAGTACAAGATCTGAGTACTTCTTCCACCACTGAAAACACAATACAGTAAACTAGATTCGGGCTGCAACTAACGATTATTTTCATTAGCGATTAATCTGCTGACTATTTTCTTGATTAACTGTTTGGTCTATAAAATATCAGAAAATAGTGAAAATGTCCTTTCCAGTTTCTCAAAGTCCAAGGTGATGTCTTTAAATGTCTTGTTTTGTCAGGCCAAAACCTGACAAAACATGCTGTTACTTACCTCAGTGAAGTTCACTGCACACTTCAAAGTCACTGTGAGTGACATCAACACTCTCTTGTATGCACACTGCACAGGCTTTCTGAAGGATAACACCCTCACATATTTGCGTCTCAGTTTGGACAGTATGCACCGGACAGGGACTGTTCATGTCTTGCACTCATTGGCTTAGAAGATTTTACTGTGATCATTAAGAAACGTGGTGTGAAACCACACGTGACACGCCACTGCTGTGGCGAGGTGTTAATTCTGCTTATGAAGACCTCGTGTTACACCACAATGCAGAGTGCACAAACACACTCGCATCGCCCCTGCCTGCACAGCATTTGACCGACCTTGTACAAACAAATGTATGGCGACAAAACCCCCACGCTTTGCCTTTGTAATGCACATTTGACAGTTCAGGAAGAAAATGCACCTCATTAAAGCAGATTAAAGGGACAGGTAACCCAATATAACCCCTCTTACCTGTAGTGCTATTTATCAATCCAGATTGTTTTGGCCGAGTTTTGGAGATATCTGCCGTCGATGTCTCTTTCCAGAGAGATTGAGAGAGCAATTTGATGTAGGTACTATTTTCTTTCTACCGAACTACACCCGCCAACCCTATCACCGCACAGAAGGGAGCGTGCATCTGCTCCTGGACGAGAGGCTCGCTCTTAACTAATAGTTCGATACTGCTAGCTCACCTGAGCTGGCTAAAGTTACGGCTCAGCCGAGGGAAGCCATATATGTAGGACTGCCCCCTCTTAGTTTATTCGTTGACTAATCAGTCGTTTTGGTCTTGTCGAGTTCATTAAGATTTCTTTAGTCGATTGGTAGTTTTTTATGCTTTTTTCATGCTGAATGACTTATTTATGAGCACATCTCTGGTAAACACAAGATTTGCATTATTCTTTGTGAAGAAACTGAGTTTTACACATCTGTCGATTAAATCAACTAATCGAGTGTTAGTCGACTGAGAATTTCTTTAATCAAGGACAGTCCTACATATATATTTACATCTCACGCTGTCATGAGCACAAGCCTCTCGTCCATGAGTATGATATGATATCTCCAACACTCAGCAACTCACACCAAAACAATCTAGATTGATAAATAACTGTCCCTTTAAATGCCTTACGTTGAAGTTCATATTAGTCTCACTCTACTCCAGACACAAACAAAAACCTGCTCCTTCAAACTGGAGTTTCCCTCCTCTCGCTTATTTTCGTCCCTCCAGGACTATCAGCCACTGCAGGTGTTAGTGTATGTAACCTGAGCCAGTCGATGCCTGGAGCAGACTGAGGTGGGATCCACTATGCACATTGGTGGAAGAAGTATTCAGAGCCTTTTCTTAAAGGTGCTCCGAGGAACTTTAATTTTGTTTTGAGTTCAGCGGCCCCTTTGGACAAAAAACAGTAGTGTTTCAACATTCCCCCAGTAATGTCTTCATACTAATAAGCCAACAGCAAGATATATCTGTGTAGGAAGGCCAACGTTATGTTACGTTATAAGCCAGTTGTACAAATGCCCACCATCCACTGTAGTCTTTCTGTTGTGCTAACGTACTTGTAGCAGTGTGTTAGCTAACGTTACCAGCCCAAGTATTCAGAGGACGTAACGTCAGAAAACGTAAACTCATATATTGATGTACAACCACATCTCGCAATGCATTTCATAAATAAAATGCAAACAAACAAATAAGTAAGGTGCACTTAAGAACATGCATGACAAAGCGCCATAACTATACTTTGCGTTGTGAGGGCAAAACAAAAAACATTTCTAAGTTCAAAAGAGATAAAAATTAAAATAAAACTTATACAAATATAAGCAAATCAATAAATAGCAATATTATTATGATAATATCAGTAAGGTAAATATGCTTCTACAAATCCCCCCCCCCCCCTAGCATTTGCATACATTTTAAAATGTGTGTAAAAGCAATGAGAAATGCATATCCTTATGTGAGAAAAGTAGGTATTTAGAGACAGCCTTCACCAAGACCCCTAAATGTCGAGGGGAAGTGTTGTGAAAGTGGAGCTCGGCTCACAGTTTTAGAAGAAGCAATTAGTTGTCTTTCTCACTTCAAGACAAAAGTTTGAAGTTGTTATCCACTAGATCTGAACTGTGGAGGGTGTTTTGTGCTTTGTTGCGCAGAAGAAGTGCAACAGCAGAGACTGTGGCACAAGCCTCCACACGCCCACGCTACTGCTTATCACAACATTCCCACCATAAGATCAGTGCTCGAGGGCTCACTGTGAAAAATACTCACTCTCTTTTGTGCACACAGTCCAGTTTGATGCACTTAAACTCTACTCTACTCCTTCTTTTAACGTGGGACTGACATCATCTGTCTGAGACATATGACATTTAGACACATGAGGCCAGTTTCCTTTGCCTCCCACCTGCTCATTCCTTTGAGCTCTTTAATGTCACAATATGGCAACTCTGGTGTGAGAATTGTTTCTCAGGCTTGAAGTAATCAAGTCCTTCTGAGGAGCATTGAAACTTAAAGTGGGGTAAAGATGGCCCTTCAACTAGAGATACACCGATTAATCGAGATCAATCTCATATATCTGTTTTTTTGTCTGTCAATTTAATTAACACGTGCTGCATGATGGTTTTGCATTGTGCAAACACAGCAGCCACAGACCCATCACAGCCACACACCACATGCAGGCTGCGCACACAGTGAGAGGCAGCTGCAGCACACAGAGGCTCAGACAGGCACAGAAAGCAGGTTTCCACCAGTGGGGATGGGACAATAATCGATTTTATCGTAAATCGCGATAAAAACACTCACAATAAGTTGATCGTGGTGAATTTCCATTATCAGGATAATCGTGAATGTTTTGAGGAAAAAAGTCATAATGTTTTGAGAAAAAAGTTGCAATGTTTCAAAAAAAAGTCCCAATTTTCTGAGAAAAAAGTTGCAATGTTTCGAGAAAAAAGTCGTAGTGTTTTGCAAAAAAATTGTAAATTGTAAAAAAAAGTCACAATTTTATGACAAAATGGTTGTAATGTTTGGAGAAAAAAATTGCAATGTTTTGAGACAAAAAGTCGGAATGTTTTGTGAAAAAAAATCGCTATGTTTTGAGAAAAAAAGTCACAATTTTATCTGAAGAAAGTCATAATGTTTTGAGAAAAAAGTAAGAATGTGAAAAGAAAAAAGTCACAACAAAGAAAAATGTAAGGTAAAGTGATTCCAGTGTGTTTTAGTGCCGTTTTAAGTTTTAAGCATATTTCATTGATTGTCTGGATAATATCGTGAATCGCAATTTTGGCCAGGATAATCGTGACATGCTGCTGATGACAAGCTGCTCCACCATGTGTGTCATTATAGACATGTAGCACCTGTTTTCTTCTGGGAAAGTAAAATATGTCAGATAAAGTGGGATGTACTGCAATTCATTTTCAGATTATATTGTCCAGTAACCTGGAGAACTTTTTTTTTGTTGGCGTGAGAGTGACAGAAGGTCCTGTAACTTGGAGAAAATGCAAGTTATTTAGTCAGTATTTTATTATGAACAATACAATTTCAAGTTTCCATGACAGAAAAGCTACACTTTTTTTGGGTGTATGCTGTGAACATTTTGTGTGTACATCAAGTGTACTGCTTGCTCGACTGAAACAGGCCCCATCCCGTTTTTTTTTTTTTTTTTCATGAAACTTCCCCCTTTGTGATGCAGCATTAAGTGTTCTGCTTTTAAACTATAGCATCATGCTGCCTTCACCCACATCTATTTTAGATCAGATCATCATCTGCAATACCGAAATAGATAAACTTTTTTTTCCCAAGTCTGTCTTAAAACAATGCAAATATACCCGTTTGTACAATGGAAGAGTTATTGGCCGCTGTAATTGTTCCCCCTGCCCCATTCTAAAGTAATTAGAAATAGAAGTGATGGGGACAAAATTCACAGTCCTCGTTCTGTGCTGAAATGCATTCTTAAGTCAAGCCAATAGCTGATCTCTATAAACATATTCTGCATATGAATACGGAATCTGTAGGCAACGGGACAAGAGTTGAGCAGCAGAAGCGCTCCGTTTGTAGTCCGACCAATCACGTTTGAGCGGGCTTTGGTTACGTGCAGGTAAACTGTCCGTGTGGAGAGCAAAAGAAGAGGAACGCTTTGACTGTAATGCAATCTCGGAACCCATCGGCTATTGTCTTATGATGATTTAGCTTTTTATTTTGTTATTATTTATCTGCATTCATATACAGATAGAGACATCGACTCGAAACTCAGACTGTAAACAATGACTAGCGCACAGAAAAGGAAGTCTTGGCCCAGGTATCTGTTAGCTACACAATGGAAAGCCCAAAATATTGACTGTTGTCCCCAGAGGCTAAATTGTCATCAGACATGGACATGTAAATATTGTTTTAAGACAGCCTTGGAAAAAAAACGTGAACCTTTTTGTACAGCTGAGCTCCATTTCAGAAATGCATTGCAGCTCTTTAGTTCTTTCCTCAAGCTTGGCCAGAGTGAGCAAAGGTGAAAATACCAAAGATAGCACACATAGAGGAAGTCTTAACAGTGAATATGTCGAACTTGCTGTCTAGACCATAGATTGAGGTACATGATATGAGCAGGTAACTGAAAACAAAACTGTTAGAGAAGAAGTGAAATGAACTCCTCCATGAAATGAAAGTTTTACACTGAATGTGCCAGCCGAATGGCCACAATTGACACCTAATGTGTCACTGTTTTGTGGTCAGAGTATTTTCCAGGCGGGGGTGTATGTGTAACATAAATAGATCCTTATTTAAGTGCACAGTGACCAACGTTTCCACTCAGTGGTTGCTGCAGGAAGTATCTTGTTCTGTCTGTCCGTCTCTAAGAAGACCCTCTTCTGTGTGTCGGGTTTTTTAATGCCTATTCAGACATTTGTAAGTCATCACTCTCAGCTGAGCATTAGATCACTACAACTTCTGCAACCAGCCCAACCTGCCAGACCCGCTTTGTTGTCTTTCTGTCGCGGTGTGCAAATTCCTCCGACATTACGTACACACTGAAGAATGCAAAAATATGCAGTAGCTCCGTGCTTCCTATACCAGAGCTGAAGGCCTGATGTCAGATACCATCTAACCCATTGTAACTAAAGCATCAAGAACTCGTAGTTGCATCATTTCAAAAGCAACAAGTGTGCCATATTTCTGATTTCCTTTTTGTTTAATATATGTTAGTTTGAGTTACACATGTTTGAGTTCAACTCTTACATTGTCATTATCATTATAGTGATCATTATCATAACTTTAAAACATATTATGTCAAACTATGTCCTATGAGACTGGGTTAGATAATGTTTTATATTATAATATTTAAATTGTATACTAATGTATTATGATGTGTCTCACCCTCTGCACATGCCATACTTGACTTCCTAAGGATCTACAAGAGAAATGATACTGTTATTATTATTACTATTATGATTATATTTATTATAATTATTATTTATTGTTATTATCATTAATAGTATTATTATTTCTAATCTGATGTCTTTTGAAC
>JAOVVB010137258.1:0-12134 GCA_028570985.1 Heterobranchus longifilis
CTGGAAGCACATCTACTCTTTTCCCTCATTAAGAAATTCTGGATCTGGCCTCAAGCCCCGCCCACCACCGCTGCCAAGTAGACTCGATTGGTTCCTTAGACATATGATGTCATAAAACCTGGCTGTCTGAATCCAGTTTTTTGAGACTGTTGTTGGCACACTGCAGAAATTCTCCGTCATGGTGTTTTTTTGTAACACATAAAAAAACACCATATAGACGTGTTAACAAAGTTAAAAACTTGATTTTCACCGGAGTGGCTCTTTAATAGCCGGTGTGACCAGGAGGAATTATAACAAGCAAACACCTGTTTCACTTGAAAAATGGTGAACCAATACATAACATATGAAGTACATATAAAACACACATGTAGACCAAAAAAAAAGAGGGGAAACTAATTTAAACAGCATGTAATATGTGGTATATCATTATGACCTTACCTCCAAATCTTTCTCTGACATCTCCACACTGTCAGAAAACAAGACAAGGGGAAGTTTAGTGCAAAGTCAGAATAAATCACGCTATTCAGATGATAAACATTAGTGTGTCACCTGTTGAGGCCTACGCGCTCTATGATGGACAGCTCGTTCCAGTTTGTGGTTGGCAGCTCTTCTTCTTGACTGCTTTCTGTTGTAAACAAAGATACAATGCAGTTTAAATGTCGAGCCATGATACTGCTACTGTATGAACGTTTAATAAACACTTACCTTCGTCGCTGTCCTCACTGCCCAGCAGCATGGTGGACAGACGGTAGCTGTTTGTCTCTGCATCAGGCTTAAATGAGTTCAGAAACATTACCTCTATCACTAATGACAGTGTTTATCAGTATACACAGGTTATCTGACTCACCTGAGCGTCCATCATTACATCAACTGCTGTCTTCACAAGAATAATCCAAATGTCTTCCTCAGAAAAAAAAACCCAGGTTAAATTATTCAAATCCTCCTCACAGTGAATTTGTCATTGTTGTTGGAAAACATGAGTGGCTGTCCGTGCTTGGTGCCTTTCTCCTGTACTGAGAATAGATAATCCTATTAAGAGATCCACAGTCAAAGCAGAGCAGGACGACTGCCCCAGGAGGCTCATGGGTAGCCGTGGCTGTACCTGTGTTGTTGTCTTCAGTAAATAAATGCTGGTGTTGTCCCAAGTGATGAATGAAATGTACCACGTCCCATCAGTCTCACCGTCCCATAACTAAACACTGGACTACATCAATGCACTTCAGGCACAGGGAATATTTCACTATCGCTTTATGATTGGTGGATGCATAATATATCTGTACTGACACAAAGGGCTGTACAGGGCCCAACAGTGGTTTTTGGACTGATTTAAAATGCATAAAATAATTTTAAAAACTGGCAATGCAGTGTCCCACAAATGACGCTCATGTCAGCTGAGTCAGGACAGGTGGATCCCATTATCAGCAGGGTTATTACTTTTTATATTATTACCCTTTATTGTAGTATGAGTCCAATATTAGACCTGCTTCATACCACCCAGACCATTGTGAGGGGTCACAAGTTTGATTCCCTCAAGAATCAACTCCAGTTCAAATGATTATAATTTGAAGGATAATTCTGTATATGAGCTCCATGTGATCAATATTTCAGACCTTCAGATGCACTGAACTACAGGTTGACTTGTGCAAGACTTGCTAGTATTGATTCCAAAAGTATTCATGCTCATGTTAAATGTTGTGGTCACACTGACAGTTCTTCTCTGCTGCTGTTTAGCACCACCTACAGTCGTGACCTCATATTGATCATTACTTTGCCTCGGCATGTACTTTTTTTTCTTCTTTTTCCCTATATAGGCCTCTGCAGTCAGTGCATCTCTGTATATCACTATTATGTTAAAACAAGTTAGTAGAGAATTCACTTAACATACTGGTTAAAAGCTGTCCTGCATAACAGACGGTACATTTGCTAAAGTTATTAGAGAAAAGGTAAAAAGAAATGCCTGTTTGGAAAATGATTAGTAACTAAAAACATTCATGAGTATCCACCTCAGAAGTCACATAAAAATAAAAACGTGAGGGAAATGCCATTCATTGACTGTAATAGAAGCCTAGTATTCCATTAATGGTTTGATTGAGTTATGTTTGCAAAATGATTAGACTCAATGTTAAGCACCAGTGATGCCGTAGTTAATACCCTAAACTCAAAATGTTGACCTGTCCATGACGATTACACTTTCAAATCTGACAAGAAAAAACTCCCAAAACGTTCAATTTCTGGAGCATCTCCACATTTTATTAATAGAAAAGTTGTCCTTTAGTAGAGGCGCTGGGGTTTGCCCATGGTGCTCTTGACGTAGAGGGCACGCACGTTCTGCCAGTTCTTCTTCAGCAGAGACACCAGGAAGTTGACGGCCAGATGGATGTTGTACACGAGCTCGTCCTCCGTCATCTTCACGTGTCCGACAGCCACAGCCAGACAGAGCACCTGCGGCACAAAGTAAAGATCAATATATTATTCTGTAACACAAGAGTCGATTTCTTCGAGATAATACAGGGTTCTTACAGCTTTTAAAGAATACAATTCAAGCACTTTCAAGGTACCTAAAGAATAAAAATTTCCAGGCTCTTGAAGCCTTTATCGTCACATCTAAATTGTTACTATAACTGCAAAAAATATTCATCAAATATTAAAATATAATACTTGGTTTACACGAGTGATTGTGTAGATGAAACACCAGATCTTGTACAAACATTTTTCAAGGAGTATTCAAATTCCATCATATTCCTGACCTTGAAAACACAACATAAAATTCACCACTTTGTACAAACCCTGGCAACAGTAAAGTAAAAGAACAGTGGCACTGCCGAGCGTACCTTCTTCATCTGGAATTTGATGGTGGATTTGACCTCATCCACCTTGGTGTTCAGGTTCTCATTGTGGGTGAGCAGGGAGGGGAACTTGCCAGCCTTGTTCAGCCCAGGACCCAGGATACGAGGGATCTGCTTGATCAGGGACTCGGAGGCCAGGAAGGCGTCGTACTTCTTGGCTAGAAGGAGGCAGTAAGAAAGAAGATTTTCTTTTTTAAAAAAGCCTGTCGGGACTACAATCATCACAACCTCAGTGTCTGGTGGGTCCTGATGCTTAAGTTCCTACCGAGCTTCTTGACCAGCTTCTTGTTCTTGTTGAGCTTCTTGAGAGCCTCGATGTCCATGTGCGGCAGCTCTGCGGCTTTGGCCTCGTCACAATGCTGCTGGTCTCCCAGGACGCACACGGAGAACTTTGGCCTGGGGAGAGTCTTCAGCCTGCAGATTAACGAAGCCGTTAAGAGACGCTGCTCGCGACCCCCACGTCAAACACAGGGGCATCAGTTGGATGTAAGGCAGGGTATGGTTGAGTGGAAACTACTGCACAGTCTGAGTCATGGTGGTTTAAATGAAAGCAGGCATGTGCACTTCTAATGCACACCTTAGGGATGAAACGGTTACCAGTTTAATGATAAAACCACTGTGAATTTCCCAACAGTTAATATTACCGTTTCAAATTCTAATTATCATTAAAAGAGTGTTTGATTACTGCGCTTTGAAAAATTCAGTAAATATTGTCCAGCATCGACCGAAACAAAAAGAGCATAGCATTGCTAATTACATTTGTGGTTTTCAATATAAAAAATAAAAAGTTGTTCAGTGTGTGAATCAGTAAATTAACATTTCCAAGATAAAGTTTGGTCACTATAATCGTGATGTGAAATTTTCAGTTTCATCTCTAACATACATACAAGCAACACATTATTCAAATTCTTGTTTAAGAACTAATTTCCTAGATCAACTGGAAAACGTGATGAAAAATATTCTCTAAAATATCACACATTTGAACTCAAATACTCTGCCATCCCCAAATGACACCTTCCTCATTTTACATGTAATAGAAAGATTCTTACCCATACCACCACCGTGGCCCGCGTCCTGCTGACCTCTTTGGTAACATAATGTAAATTGGTCGGCATGAGGACCTGAACTTCACAGCTCAGCCACTCAAAGCCTCCCCTCATGTTTTAAGACCCAGGGTAGGGGTCCGTCTGCGTCGCCTCCACCAGCCGAGGCTGGGTCAGCTCAGTCAGACTACCCAGAGTACTTCTCCATGTCCGCCCCTGGCCTGTCTGGACTTTGCTCTTTACTTTTTAAATTTAAGCAACTACTTGCCTTATAACAGGCTGCTGTAATACTCAGACAGGGCTGGAAGCACACAGGGAAAAGGTTGGGTGAAACAGTAAAAGGTCGAACCTGACAGTGCCGGAGAAACGCTTGTCCTTCTGGGGATCATAGTTTTTCAAGCTGATCTGCAGCTCCACCGACTCCGTAAACCTACAGACAGACACAAAGTTACACATGGTGTCCCATTCATGCATTTTATCTCAAAGCAGGGTCACAGGTTTAACAGTTTCTCCCCTATGAATGTACTTTCTAACAGCGTGGCTTCATCCCATATAAGAACTGTGCATAATAGTTAGTCTCAAGATTTTTGGTTCTCAATAAATGTGAATTTTGCAAAAATGAAAAAACTAAAATGTCAGCACACATTGGGATTCAATCATTCAGTTAGGAAGCCAAAGGTAGTAATAGTATACTAAGAACAAAAAAACAGGAATTTCAAACTGTCACAAAGTTCACAAAGTCTTGCCCATCATTTGAACCTTTCAGGATTTAATTTAGTCAGTACCTTTTGAGCTATCCAAATTAGAAACCATAAGGAATGTGCTCAGACATCAATATGCTACAGGATTTTTATATTTCCATATATCATGCCATATTTTCTGTATATTTTAGATTGTCTTCCTTCATTATTAATTCGTATTTTCTGCTGCCAAGTTGAACATATAATCCCAGTGAGAATGGAGTCATGCATGTTATGTTAACCTTATTTCATTCTGATGCCTAAATGTTTACGGTTTTTGTTTAATGTCACGTTGCAAGTGTGGATCACTATAATAAAAACTGAAAGACTTACTTCCTTGGCTTGGTCAGAGAGCCCTGCAGGACCTCCTTCACGGCTTCGTACAACGTATCCCTGGAGACCTTACTGGAACATACAAATATCACAAAACAAGGTCAAGCCAGAGTAATTAATGCAAGACCTCCATAAACCCAGGTCCCACTGGTCTACAGCGGCGGCGACATAGCATTCATAAATAGGGTCAATGTTTGTAAAGATCCCATTAAATATTATCTACGAGACCTAATGTGTACATCCGATTCTTCATTATGTCCTAAAACACGGTTTTAATATGTGGATGGAGGTGGATTACATGTAAAACTCAGCGTGGTGTCGTAATGTTAGAGGCAGAGCTACCGGTGCCGGACGTGACATTTTCATCTTAATTCTGAATAACTGCACAAAATAACATCACTGCAGCACAGGATAACAACACAGCAAGCTTAGAATAGTTATACATTTCAACGTGAATGTCGAAACGGCTCACTTTTTGACATAAATTAGTTAAAATGGATCTAACCTCATTTTAGCGGCTTGCCCCTCTCGACTTGCTACGTTGAAAAGGAAGTATAGCGGGAAGTTACGCAAAATAAAGGCGGCCTTGTAATGACGTCATCAACAAGCGCAAGGGACTTTTTTTTTTAACACACATGCAAAGACATTCTCTGACATACCATGACACATATATCTAAAATATAAAAAACGACTTGGTATAATATTTAACAATGTCACGTATTAAATGTTTATAATTCCTTTTTAATACATATTTTCTGTCTGTATTTTATGACGGCGCACTGCATTCTGGGTAGTGGTCGGCGAAGGGATGACGTCTTTTTGTAGGCCAACCAAGGAATTTATAAAAGAAAAACGGGAAACTTAAACTTGTGTTAACCACAGATGTCTAAACAAAAAAATATATATATTAAAAAAATAAAATAAAATAAAAACATTGACTTTGAGATGAGGGAAGTGAGAAAATAACCTGGCACCCTATCAGGTTCATCACAAGGCCCTCAAGTTGGGTATTAATGTATTAATTCAGTTTTATTTATTTATAAATACATAAATACATAAATAAATAAGTCTATATTAGTCTATAGCTCAACTCCTGCGGCACCACGGGTTAGAATCAGGCAATTGTGAACTTTCTGTGTTAAACTGGTGGAATGTAATTTCATTTTCAAGTCAAAATATTGCCAAGAAGTGAACAAGAACTTATTTAAATAGTTTTATTAACATGCAATAGGTGAGATGAAACTTCATGAGTGTGTGATTCTTTTCAAAGCAGCTTGGAGCGATTTTTTTAGGAAGGTCTCGTTTAACATCAGGCAGCCGTGCAGGGAGTGTTTGTGTGCAGCCGTCACCTGAAAAAACACATTGATACACATGCGGAAAGATTACATGTACTGTTTCATCCACTGTTCAGCCGTTATGTATGATATAAATGTACAAACTTACATGGCTGTTATGTTTGGTGAGGACTGTTAGCATCATTTTTGCAAACTTCACAGACTTTGTGAATTGAGGACTCTGGCTGATGAGCTGTTCGGTAAATTGTGTGAAAAGTTCTTCACTCAAGTCAGGCTGAAAACAAACAAAAACTAGAATTACCGCCTCGCGATTGTACACCTCCGCCAAACATTCAAGTCAGTTTACATCCATGTCTGTCCAGACTCATATAATATATGTAGTGAAGACTTTGGAGGAATTTAAAAGTGTTTTTTGGGGTTTTATTTTTTGCCGAAACTTGGATGTTTCACACACAACTTCAACCCGGCAACACAGAAAATCTAAACCAGTGGTCCCCAACCTTTTTCCTTGAGACCCCTTTTCTATCATTGAGTAAACTTATATATATTTTATGAATATTTCATGTTATATTAAATGCAGAACAATAACACCACAGAACAAACTGACAAACTCTACAATTAACCCAAATAGAGAACACAATAACTGCAAGAAATTTGTGCAAACAAGACATTTGATTGAATTTTGAGCAGATTATTTCCTGGCAATATTGCATCAGCGTTGAGTTTTCCTGATATATTTTTAGGAACTTTGAATATAATTTCCTGTATTATGTGAGTTAAAAAAAAAATTATATCTTAAATAATAATCCAAACGTAACAATATTACAATAATAATCCCCAAAATAACAATATTATTTAGTTTTCGTCACAGAAATGAATGAAATGTTGAGATATAGTATATATAATAGATATAATACAGACATTTTTGCATTTATGTTTTTATACAGTGTCA
Organism: Heterobranchus longifilis; assembly: GCA_028570985.1. Taxonomy (NCBI): domain Eukaryota; kingdom Metazoa; phylum Chordata; class Actinopteri; order Siluriformes; family Clariidae; genus Heterobranchus; species Heterobranchus longifilis. The sequence continues at coordinate 7,210 of JAOVVB010137258.1, forward strand.
TAGTATGTACAGGTTATCCTTGCATTTTTTTGATTGCTTTTAAATTTGTACAATTCTGCGTGCCTCTGCAAATTGTGTTTTAATTGAACTGTATATATATTTTAAAAAGTTGTCTTACACTCCTTAAAATCAAGAAGGCCTTGTGACCCCCCATGAAGCTTTGGTGAGCCCTAGTAGGGGTCGGGACCCCCAGGTTGGGAACCAGTGATCTAAACAATCACCGCAGTTTCACAGTTAATGACCAACTGTCTCCCCTTCTGTTCCTGAGTTATGGCGTTGAATAATGACATTATGATGTCACCGTGATGTTGACCTGTTGGGTATAAAATGTCATCACTTCATCATTTTATCCTATTAGACATTTGTGTGAAATGTTGTCATAACTGGCATATGAATTCTTGAGTTACGGCCAAAATGTGTTTTGTGTGAAATACCCTCAAGGTGTTCCTGAGACATCGCACATTCATTAAAAGGACGTATACGTAAATAGGTACGGACAACCCAAAAACATAATGCCTCCAGCCACAGCTGTCGCCGGCATGGAGGCATAAAAACAGGCAACTCAATAACAATGAATATTATGACTACGTGGCCATGCAGCACTTTTCCCATGAACAAACATTCATCTTACCTTGGAGTCTAGCAAGCTGTGGATAATGGAGAGCACCGCCTCATTCCATGTTATTTTGAATGTCATTCTGGGAGGGGGGGGGGTAAAAGACTGAATCAACCAAAACAACTAATAACCATGAGTCCATTATTAATATCTTGTGCTATTTGACTTGCTACTAGGCATGAGACAATATAACCATTTCATGTCACTATTATCCTGGCCAAAATAATTGCATTTCACAACTTTTTTCTTGAAACATACAACTGTTTTTTTAGGTGCGACCTCTAGCTCACCCAGCAGAGCATGTGCCCCATGTAGGCTGAGTCCTTGGCAGCGGCCCGAGTTCAAATCTGACCCACGGCCCTTTTGCTGCATGTCATCCCATCTCTCTCCCCGATTTCCTGTCTCTCTATATATAGTCTCGCATAGCCAGACCTATCTCCACAGCACTGTGTCCGCGCTGGGGGGTAGGTCTGGATTAAATGTTTGTCACTCTGGTATAGTGGAAACAACTCCCTGGCCTGTTTATATTTCTTTAAACCAATCACAATCCTCTTGGGGCGCCGCTACGCCCCGACTGCAGAGAAGGGACTTTGGAGGGATTCTTCCGGCCGCAAAAGATTACAGCTTATTTCTCAAAACATTAAGACTTCTTTTAAGAAACAAATATTTTTATTGCATCACAGATAGGACACTGTGATAAACTGCAGTCAATTCATGAGGATATTCACGATTATCTCGATAATGGAAATTCACCACGATCAACTTATTGAGTGTTTTCATCGCGATCCATGATAAAATCCATGATTGTCTCATCCCTACTTGTCACAGCAGTAAACACATAATTTAAATGTTTAATCTTACTGAAGCACCAGCAGTCTGTAATGGGAATCCAGGCAGCCTTCTATCAGTCTGTTCAGCAGCTCAGCCTGCGGATTCCCTGAAAACAAAGCAAAGTTCAAAACAGACGATCAATTGATGTTCGGGCCGAGAGGTGAGGTCACAACATCAAAGCATCTGTCCTGTTTCTACGTACTACTGAATCCATGCCAGCTGCCCTGTAACTCACTGACTCTGACCGCTGTGCGACAGGTTAATAACTGATTACTGCACTCGTCGTACCTCAACCCTCTCCTCACCTGTGTTCTTTTCCTCTAGCACCGGTGCGATCAGAGCGTGGCAGGTCGGTCTGGGATAGCGGCTGCACAGCGACGTGGCAGCGGTGACGAGACATCTGGAGGCCGGCTCTGACAGGGACAGGACCTGCAGTGAAATTATATCCTGTCTGTTTAGGTTAGTTTATTTAGCACATGTTTCAAATCCAGTAAGACAATTATACATATAAAAAGATGGGGGGAAAAAAGGAGACATGCAAGGGAAGCCCAAAAAAATTCACTAAATCAGGGTTATAATAATCATTACCAAAGTAACATAAATAGATTTATCATTTTATGACAAGCACACAAAAGCATTCGCACACACGCACACACACACACAAACAATTACAGAAAAATAAAGAAGTTGATTCTATAAAAGAGAAGAAGAAAAAGATTTAAAAACTACAAATCAGAGGTCATGTTAGGTTACTGATTTAGCCAGATATTTTTCACAGATTTTTTAAATGACAGAGGAGAAAGATTAACAAGGTGGGGAGGAGGTAAGTGATTCTAAATTGAGATGAAGTTGTTCGTGATTGAGGGGGCCGAAGCTGGGATGCTTTTCAGGGTGGAGTAATTATGAAGTTGATCGTTTGAGGTAAAGAAATTGTGTGATGCATCAACCACAGACACACATCTATGCATCCTTTTGCATATTCAGTGATGGACCTTGTGCAGCAGGAGGCTCTTGATGAGTGTTGCTGCCGTGCTGTAGCTGAAGTCAGGAGAGGGAGCCAAAATACTGCTGCACAGTTTAGGCAGGGTCTGCTCCGGTAAGTCAGGCAAACTCAGCATGTTGCACAACACCTCCACCTAAACGGGAGAAATGTGGGATTAGTCCTTTCACCGCCCATCAGCAAGAAAATGTATAACGAGTGGTTTAGTAAAAGCTCTTTGATTGGACAAAAGGGGTATTTCTGCTGTGCAGAGCGTAGCTGTAAAGCACAACAAGCTAAACTAACCAGTGGTACAACTATGGTGATAATTAAAGGGGAACATCTGTATTTTTCAACCTGGACCCTATTTCACCATGTTTTTGTGTCTAAATGACTAATGGGAACAACAATTTTTTAAATTGGTCCAGTATAGAGTGAGAGCACTACAGTCAAATAAAAGTGCTTGTTATTGCCACTGACAGGCTCTGATAGTTATTATAAGTAATAATATACCGATACCAGTGTCGGAAATGCCTCCGAAACTGCCCAAAATGCTGGTATCTGTATCAGCAAGTACGCATGTCTATGCTCCGATCCAATCAGATTTAGCCCAGAAAAAAAATCCACTTTAACGTAGTTTATTTATGTTTTTTTTTCTTTTCAAACTAGATAATAAAAGAAAGTTCTACGGCATTCATTCTCTGTATGTATTAGTTCATTCTTTTACAAAGAGTTTAACTTGAGCCAGGCCATACAACACAAAAAAAATGTTTTTTAGGATTTATTTTAAAAACTGAACATCCACAAAACACACATGGACACTGCATTTGTGTAAGAATTTGAGGTACTGGTTATTCTGTTTCAATATATCTAGAAATGGTATTTGTTGTCCTGTGATTGTACATTGGCAAATTACCTTGAAACATAAATATTGCAAAAATATGTTTTTGTGATATTTTATGGAAGAAATGATTGCAAAAACATTACACATGTTTCATAAGTTGAGGACTTCTGGTTTTATAATTTGTGATTTTTTTTGTTATTTATGTGAAACAAACACCTTCAATTTATATTCATCACGTAAGCCGATTTGAAAAAAGATTTTTACTAACTGTTATCATGATGATTGAAAAGGGAATATTTTTGGGTGCTAATAAAGTCGATCCTGGTTTTATTTATTCCAATAATATCTTTTTTACTTTCAGAAAGCCCCACATTGAATACACCAGCCCTGGATGTGTTCTTATGTGTTGATATAACATATCAGTGCTAAACATTATTCTCCTTTTGCTCTTGGTGCGGGACTTCTCAATATTACAAACACCTTTAAATATAGTGCAATTTACACTTACAGGAGTATTAATGCAGGGGTGAAACATTAACAAAAAGTCAGCTATAAAGTTTTGAGGACATACTTGGCCAGGGTCACAATCGTTCAGCACTTTGAACACCTCCATGGAGCTCTGGTCCCACTGCAATCAGACAACAATAATTATTATTATAGTAATAACAAATGTCACTCTCTGTCTGCGTCTGGCCAGAAGAAAGAAGACATTTCTTCTTACCTCTGTCTGGCTTTCCAGTAATTCTTTAATTTGAAGAACAGAGACCTAAATAAACACAAAATAGACCACATTAGGGCTGGGCGATAATTCAATATGACAATATGATAACAGATAAAGCCTGTCGAGTGTCTCTACCTTCATATGTTCAGGTAGGGCATCACGTGGGCTGTCTGGTGCCGGCTGCAGTTCTTCAGCAGGAGTTTCTGCTGGAGCATCACTTCCTGGTGTCTCTTCTTTTACGCTCCGTTGTTCAGCATCGAGACATTGACTACCACAGACATCCATCTTCATCCGTTTGCTCTGCTGTCCTGTTTCCTCTCCATCTGAGTCCAGAGTGACACAGCTGCCCTTTCTTTTCCGTTGTGTCCCCAGCTCTGATAAACCAGATGCACTCCGAGATTCAGATTCTACTGTTTGCCCGCTGAAACACTTGGCCCATCCTCTAGTGTCACCCAAACCAACCAAGCGCTGCGACAGCTCCCGGAGTCTCTGGCTGCACAGCGGAGTGCACAGAGGCTCCTCATTGTGGGCCCCCAGGTTTCTTTCCAGCTGTCTAACCAGAGCGGTGACCCAGGGGCTTGGGTGAGGGTCCTGGCTGAGGCATTCGAGAAGATGGAGGACAGTGGTCCGAGGAAGAACCGAGCGGACCAGGTAGATGAAGGACAGCAGGTTTTGTTTGAATAATGCTGGAAACAGGCACACCAGGGGTTTACTGGAAGAGGTGAGGAAAGAAATGGGTGAGAGGCATAGGCACAGGTATGTGACATAACATGGTAGATGTCCAGTTTGTTTAAGGTTGGTACTTGTATGGACTTAATTTAGCACTTGTCTGGTACATAGCTGAAGATAACGATGATGATGATGGCGCCACGGACGGTCGCCTCGGTGTTTCGGTGCGCTTTGTTTGTGTTGTTTTTCGTCGTAAATGTAGTGT
>JAOVVB010137308.1:0-12133 GCA_028570985.1 Heterobranchus longifilis
CATGGAGACGGAGTTCTCCAAAACTCTGGGAGAGATGGTGGCCCTTCATCTGCACCACCAGAAGAGCATCCCAGCGTTCCTCTCTGCTGTGACCCTCGACCTCTTCAGCCGACAAACCACGATCTGAAGTAACTTGACACTAACTCAGACACGTGGTGAAATTTAAGACGGGGATGCTTTTCTTTTTAATGTCACGCGTTTTTCGCCCTCTTTCTTGCCTTTTTCTGTCTCATGATATTCACAGAGTGTTCTCTCAGCAGCTGTGACATATGAATAGCGCAGGCAGTGCTGCGTTGTGCAGGATGAACACCTTCTTTGATGGAATACTTCCATCTTATATTCAAAAAGGCTAAGAACACAACTTGGTATCCCTGTTTGTACGCTGAATATTTCATCAATGGAACTTTGAGAAATACATTTTCTTTCCAAAGTTGTCATGAAAATGACACACAAAAGCCTCTGATATTTGGATTTGGGAACTACACTTCCCACCAAGTTAAATAGACACAGTGTGGAGAAACGTTTATGTGGTTCTAGATCTGCAGGAGATGCATTTTGCGTGGTGTTTACCTAGTCTTTGTTGACTCTTCTTATTCTGCCTTTGTGTCCTCTCTCTCTCTCGGGGCCTTATGTAAAATGTTTTGCACCGATGTTTTGTGGTTACAACTAGTCCAAGCCAATCCAATTTGAATACAAGATCTGTGGGTTCTATTTTTTCTTTCCTTTTTCTCATTTGAGTCCTGGGAATTTGAAGTCAGTTTTCAGCAGAATCTAATTCAGTCATGCCATACATTATTCCTGATAATGTGCTGGAATTTAAGATCAAGTTTCTTGATATACACATTATTGCAGGAGTGCAGGAGTTAATATAAATTTACATTTGCGTACATATGTTGTTCATATTTATAGCATTCCTACAATGTTTATATATTTTATAGTGAAAAAATAATAATAGTAGAAATTAAAGAAAAACAACAAAAGAGTAAACAAAGAAAATAATTAGAGTAAAATAAAAAGGAAATAAATAAAATAAAGTAGACTAGTATGATGGTGCACATACACAGTATACATACATACAGGGTGCAAAAAAAAAGTCAATATTTGATCTGTAATAACCTCACCAAATTCAAAGTTCACAGTAAACTATTGTTTTCTTCATTGACACAAATTGGAGAATACTTCAATAATAATTTCACATATTATAGATAGCAAACAGCCTTACCTTCCGCCTTTTTAAAAATGCCACTGCTTGATAGTAACATTACTGAGACATCAAATCACACGTTAGCTTGTCACTCATGGATTAGATTGCGTGGGTTGCGTTTGAATTGATTCGAGCATATTAGTTACATGTATGTTTGCAGTCTTTGAACCTTTGTGTTTGAAAAAGTATCATCAGCCCTATTACAGAAAAACATTTTTTTATTACTGGCTTTTATACCGTGTGTACACATTTGTTGTTTCCTCTCCTCACATGCTTCATACACATCATTAATAGAAGCAGATCGCCAGGTGCTTTAATGTAAATGTAATGTTATTTATTTTTGCTTACTGTTGTAACCTTTATAACGCAGAAAGAAGTCTTTGGATATGGATAGGAATTTGATTTGAATGGACTATGAATTCCTCCTGTTTTGAATTTAGTTAACGATCATGCCTGTCTGTTGGTGCGAGTATGAACACAAGATAAGACAAGGGAAATTTCTAGGCAGCAATAAAGTGAAATGGCAGAAATAAACATGGGGTGAAGAGGAAGCAAGGGAGCAATCCAATAAAAGTGAGAAACAAAAGGAAGCGAGCTGAGAATAAAGCCACTTATCACAGCAACAATATAAGAACTCCAGCTGGTGCAGCCATATGTCTCATGAGAAACATATTCTTCTGTACAGTACATGCCACATACTGTCCTTGTTTTGTTTTTTTCTTTTTTCGCACACTCTTTCATTTTCCCAACACAGCACATCTTCTGAACACCCCGCAGCTCTCACCTAGAGGTAATATTTTAGAGGGTTTCATAGAAGCTGTGCAATACATACAGTACTGTAGCATACGTGTTCTCATTCAGCAGCGTGTGGTGTTCTGTGGCTTTAGCGCTATTGTCCACACCCAATAACATGACTGTACCTCCTTATTTGAAATTTGAAATGCAAACGTAATCAATAAAGAATATGTGTGACTGACTGTTGAAAATTTGACTCGACGTGATATTAATTTAACAGCAACATACAACTGTAACAACTCATCTACTGTACCTCTGACCACGACCACATCAGCACAGCATGTCCACAGGCTGTGAGCACCTGGACCATTTGCTTTTAGTAATTTCCAGGTCTGGATAAGTATGGAAAAATATTTGTGTTTCTAGACTATTGCCCCAAATTTGTTTTCTTAAATATAAAAAATAAATTGATCATACAAGTAGAGTGTTTTTCATGGTGTTTGGAGCCAAAAGGTTTTCCATAGTGATGGCCAAATGAAGCTTCATGAAGCGTTTTCTTTTTTTGTCTGAGCCCACTAGGTGGCGCTCTCTGTTCAACAAAGAGTTGAAAGCACACTGAGTTGCCTTTCCTTTTTCTTTAAAGAGCGCCATCTAGTGGAGTCCACAAATACAACTAATGCTTCATGAAGCTTTATTTGGACATCAGTAGTTTTCCACTGTGAGAGAGCGCGCTTGATGTTGTCGAAAGCGAGCGTGGGACTGAATGCAGGGTCCTACACAGAGCTGCCTTTACGCTTGTGACTTATAACTAAATCCGGACATCCACGACCAAAATAGTTTGAAAGAAAGTACGGCAATATCTTTGACTTGCATATATACATAGCATTACAAATAACCAAATATTAAGCTTGTCTAAACATTTATGAGTTATGCAGTGATGTAGTTATCAGAAAAGTAAATACACAAATATCGTTTCCATGAAAAGACGCCCTGAAAATTAAATGATTTAACTTTTTTCTTATTGGTTCTTATTTATAAAAGAGACTAAAAATATGGGGGGAACAGTATGATAATATTATTTATTCAATATGCTAAGCATTTTAAACATTTATTACGTATTGCGTTCAAGCTGTTTATTACAAAATGCAGGTGTTATTACATAATGAATTGAAAATGTATTACATTTTGTCGAGTTATTACATAACGCAGTGTTATGTATTAACGTAGCATATGGCCCAGAGGGACAGAGTGCCGTTGCATATCGTACTCTCCATACCTCCGTTTCTTGTGACCTCTCTGTGTGTTATTCTGTATGTACAGTTTATATTAACTGCATGCTCTTTGATAGTGACGTGTAACTATGGTAACGGGGGCTGCCAGCACATCTGCGAGGAGACGGACCACGGCCCCAAGTGTTCGTGCCACATGAAGTTCGTCCTGCACAGCGATGGAAAGACTTGTGTAGGTGAGTCATCTCACCCCGATACAACTACCAAGGGCAAGAAATAAATGGATTCTGAATGTGAAAATGTAGAACCACACAAACTAACTCAGCACCCAATTTCCGAATTTAATTAACTTTTGAAATGAGGTTTGTTGTGATAAACCGCAAGTTGAAATACGGGCCATGTTACAGCAGCCGTACACCTGAGCCTTCTCTCTTGATCTGTGACATACAAGGACAAAAGTCTACCACCCTCTGTGCTTTCCCTTCTTCTTCTTCTTCTTCTTCTGCTGCTGCTGCTGCTCCAGTAACCTCTCTGTCCCTGCATCTGCTTTGGCTTCTCTTCCTCTTCCTCCTCCTCCTCCTCTTCTTCACTGGACAAACGGGTGCGACAGCTCTCCTGATTCCTCCCTGTTTCTCAGCCATGCAGTCAGACGCACACCTTCTATTAGCCCTTGGGTCAGTTACTCCGCTGCTTCCCGTTGGGGATTAACTCACACACCTGACCTAACCTTCCACTGGCATTTATCAATGTTTGCCTCAGTTGACTTAAGTTGAGTAAAAATCATTCAGCCACTCAGGCATATTGACCCGTTCTGAAGGGCAGTTTCCCATCAGGTGGGGCCTGCAGGTGCACTGGAGTCAAAGGATTGCGTTTGGCCATGCAGAATCGCACAGACATTTCATCGACAATCATGGAACATTAACAATAAAGTTGGTCAGATGTACATTTTTAGACTGACCATTACTGCAGACAGGCCTTTATTTTATCCGCCTATTTAACCAGAGTGTCATTAATAGTTTCTGTATACAGTAGAAACACATTTAAACCAATTCAGTCAAGTCAGTCTATTTATACAGCATAGTTTAAACCAAAGTGCTTTACACAGTAAAAAGGAAAAAAAAGCAGAGAAATTGACAAATGACACTAGGGCAAACTCACGTTGACATACTTTAAACACATAGAAAGCCAGAGAAAACACGTGGGGTTTTAGCTTGGATTTAAATGGTTCGATGGTGGGGGGGCTGATCGAACAAGCAGAGGCAGGGTGGCAGTTTCACAACTTGTGCCCGGCCACAGAAAAAGCACGGTCACCTTTACGCTATCTGGGATGGAAAGCAGCAGCTCATCAGATGACCTCAGTGTTCTGGGAGAACAGTGGGGATGTAAAAGGTCACTGAGATATGCTGCGGCTAGCCCGTTCAAAGCTTTAAAAACAGAAAGTAACATTTTGTAATCAACTGCAAACATCACTGGTAACCAGTGCAATGCCGTTAAAATCGGAGCAATACGGCACAATTTTTTTTATTTTGTTAGCAGACGTGTGGCTGCATGCCTCCAGCGTGACAGAGTAGTCTGACTCTGAGATACAGTGCGTTGCAGTAATCCAGGTGAAAAGAAATAAAAGCATGGATTATGGTCTTGAAATCTCTAAAAGAAAACATGTGCTTGACCTTAAAACTCTAAGATGGTAAAACAGGGCATATGCAGGAATCCTGTAGTTAAATTTAATACCATTTAAGACCTTTTTTAAGACCCTTTCCGTACATTTTAAAACCTCATTGCCACTTTGAGTTCTACCTGGTTACATCAGCGACACACTTAAACTTACATTTACTATGTATTGATTGTAAGATAGCACAATCGTTTATCCCGATCTAGATAATTTCATATCTTGATAAGGATATATATCACGATATACTGTAGCATGTTTTCTGCTAATTTAATAAATAAGTAGTCTGTATGTAATAACCACATAGTAAAGCCTATTTTTGTATACTCCTGTGTGAATTAAATTCTTGATAAATGAAAAGTACTGAGTATTTTCTCATTTAATTAAGAACTTTAGCACAGTTTAACATTAAATTATAGAGAAAGAAAGAAAAAAAAATAGTGTGATGTAAAAACAAAACCACAATCTTCAAATGATATTCCCTGAAAATATTTCACCTTAAGTTTTCTGAGTTATTATCAATTTAGACCTAATTGTGTATCACAATATCTCGATATATGATTTCATCACGATACGATTCCTTTGAAAGATGATAAATTATCATATTTAATTATCGCCCAGCCCCAGCCTACACAATGATTAAATTAATGCAAACTACAACCTCTTTGTACAAATATACATATTGAGAACAAGTTATACAATTAAATACCTTGGAAAAATGCATTTAAGACTTTTTAATACTTTTTAAGGGCTAAATTGATTTATCAACTTTTAATACTTTTTAAGAAGAAAAAGATGACTTGACAACAGCATTTATTTGTTTGAATAATAATAATAAAGTATTTGTTTGCAAGATCGGGGTCAAATAAAGTGCTGTGGGGTTTCGTCGTACGTCGCGATTCGGCGTGTACTTGGCAGTGTGTACTTGTACTTGTTAGTAACCCGGGTTTGTAATGGAAGCTTCAGTGAGTTGGACGGGACATATTTTCATTGTCAGGAAGACAAACACAGTAATAGAATTAGAGGCTACGCCTGCAGAGCAGACTGGTGAGGTGGTTGCTTGGTTTCAGTGGCTGTTAAGTTTGAGAGCTCGGTTTGGGTAGCTGATTAGCTCAGTGCTTCTGGATCTCCTTTATTACCGCAGCCCTGATGAGAGCCAGACCTATGTCAAGGTCTGGTCAGCCAACCTGTCATTATTGCTGTACCCTGCTAGGCCAAGGGGGACGCCACAAAGTTAACCGCAACCAAATTATATGTCTTAGCTTGTCTTATTCCCAAGGCAGAGCAAATGTACATTTGGTGTGCCAGATTAGGAAGCAGTCAGCCAGTTAAAAATCTCCGATTTCCCCCTCAGAGTCTGGGGTTACAGAGGTGGAGGCACGGCTGCTCTGCGGTCGACTCGGGGGCGCTCCATCTCCCAGACACTCTATTAGTTAATAAAACCTCAATAAAACAAACAATCTGCCAAAATGAACCACTGACGGGAGAGTGAGTGACAAGAACGTTGGAAGACCTTCAGTGAGGCACGAGGAGTGTAGCTGTGGAGGGTTTCTACAAAAAGAATTATTCAAAAGCAACACATGCTGACACTGGTTGTTTTTTTTTATGGAGCACTTGAAAAGCTGTGCACTGACATTTCAAGTTGGCGTGCCAGGTTTAAATACAATAACCATATCCCTCTGGCATAACTTTTTTTTTTAATAAATATGACAGCTACCTCTGCTTTGATGAAATAAATTATTATTTTTTAATTTATTTCAAGGCTAAAAACAATTGGTTTCCCATGGAAACTCTTAAATGAGAGATAAAAATGGCCTGCAGGGGATGTTGTATTTTTACGCACTGTCTTGGCACGTAGTGATTATTATCTTTCTGCCACCACATTCGGATATAGTAGATGATGTGTATATAGTGTATCCATAGCAACCACACAGTGTGAAAATGCACTCTCGTTTAGCCTCACTATTGATTTGGAAAGGTTTGTGATTAATTGAGTCTCTGCATACTTCATCTGGAAAGGAACATGATTACAAAGCAGCTCCTGCCTCGTCAGTGGCTTTGCCGTTAGTCAGGTGGGCTCTTTCAGTATGCTGTAGCTTCACCGTTCAATCCATCTTCTGGGGTGTTTTCATATGAATTCTGACATATTTCCATTCTTTTTTGAGGTGTTTCTCCTCTCCCAGGCTTTGTCATGCATTCTGTAATAATGCTGCTCTGTTTGGAAGTGTTGGTTCTTTATCCTTCCTATCTCACCTCTGATGAAACCTCGCATACTGTAGGTGGGAATTTATGGATGGCACACCTGGACTTTTTTCTCTCTCATTCATACACACAAGCACACACACACACACACACACACTATTAGAGATATGTGTTCTATCGCCTATGGAGTTTTCTTTAAACAGAATAGGATTGCAATCAGAAAATAGATTTGAGAGCAAAATTATCGACACTGCATTGAAAATAATGTTATTGCGAGTAAAAATTAATTTGTGATTAAATGTGTTTTTTTGTGCTCCGGCAAAAACGCAAGTTAGTGGGGTAGTGGGATCAGGCTGCGGCGGTGGGTGCCGAGAAAAGACACATCGGTCTGCGGCAAAAAAAAGTTGAGACAGATTCAACTTTTGGAGAAATGCAACCTGATGTCCTGCTGCGGTGACCTCTCATCTAACATGTAAAAAATTGAACACGAGCACTTATCTGCCCAGGAGTTCATGTAACAGCTGATTAAAAAGCTCCAAAACAATGCACGTCCCTCGGAAATCTCAGGATCATAACAGCGCTCCGATGGAAAACAATAATTGTGAAATATAAAGTCTACAAATACACAACAGGACGTCACATAAATTGGCCATAAGTGACTCTGCCACACCGCCGGAAGATCCTGCGACGGATCACCTGATTGCGATTCTTGTTGTGAAATGCAGCCAAAGAGTCTTACATCTTTCAACATAGGTCAGATCATTTGCAAACAAATCTTTTGGATTCACATTTTAATCACAAATTAATTTGACTTGCAGTAACACTTTTTTCATTGCAGTGTCGATAGTTTTGCTCTCAAATCTTAATTTTTGATTGCAAACCCATTCTGTTTGATTGCATAATAAGGAAACAAAAAGAGCTCCATAATCTCCGACTCAAACTTTAAAGACAGATTATTTGACTGATAACGGTCTTAACAAAGCCAGGTTTATTTGTCTGTGCATAAAGTAAGTTCAGGTATCAGAAAGGAGCAATCATCATGTGGAAGCATTCACGCTGTTAGCACAGCAAATCATAAACATTCACAAATAGCAGGCAGATGCAGACATGCTCAGGAGTTCAATCATCTGAAGAGTTGGCCACACTATGCCAGACACACACACACACACACACACACACACACACACACACACACACACACATCACACAGCACACAGCACACAGCACACAGCACAAGAGATGCATTTTATAATACAAACAGAAAGCTATACAAACAACCACACAAACATACAGTACATATCCAGCATGCATGCATCACATGCATGTAAACACATGTAGTCTACGTGCATATGCCCATAACATAAACATACTGCGCTCTCATTTCGGGTGGTCTGTGCATTCATGCTGGTGTATTCAGATGTTCCTCACAGAGCTCTGTCCTCTGAACTGCTGAGAGTCGTTGTTTCTGAATGCTGCATGTTGGGATCGGGGGTGTTGGTCGAACTGTGGCAGTCGATGTAAACTGTGCATGCGTTGTGGTGTTGACCTGTTACTCTCAGAGTTGAGCATCTGTTTCCTCATCTGGCACAAGGAAGCTTTTAAAGAAGGAAGGGTCATTAAGTCACTGGTGCCAAGCCGGTAGTATTTTACATGTATTGTAGGGCTGGGTATTGCCTACAACTTCATATATGTGGAGTACACAATATAAGTATCGCAATACACGTTGATTTTGAATAATGATCATGTCCTTCACAGAATTTACTGCAACAGCTGTTCTTTATTATTCTGTATAACAGAGATCACATGACTTAAAACCCTCAAAACTCAGACACGCAGATCTCAAAAGGAAATGTACTATTCAGTTTCTAATCCCAGAGTTATTAATAAATGTTAATATTTACAGCATTTGCTGCTGTATCGATATGTGTATCAGCATGGAGTACATCATAATATATTGCCGTATCGATTTTTTGAGCACAGCCATAATGTATTGTAATAGAGCATCTTTGTTATCAATAACTAACTAACCATCAAACTGTTAATTCTATTTAATAATATTCAGGGGGGCTCTATCGATAGTGTTTACTATTATTGTCGAGAGGTGGCAGTAATTGCCAGATTGTGTTTGCGTCTGTAAATCTGGAGCTTTTTTCACTGACCTGACTTTGTTAATGAACTAAGTTAGCATTTGCACTTTGTTTAGCTAACGTTAGCCAGCAACACCTCTGTTGAGACGTCCTACATTAATTTGGAGATAAAACCGTTAACGTTTGTAAGAAATAATCCTCGTTAAATTGTAAAAGAAACAGACAGTGAGCTGCGGTCTTGATGAGGGATAGCAAATGTTACAGCCTCTCTGGCTTCATGATTTATGTGTGTTGGCTATTAATATAGGCTAGATGACGTACGAATATAAATAACTGAGACAAACTGCAAGACATTAGCATACAGTCAAGTCCTAGTTAAGGATATTTACTTAACTCTGACAGGCCATATCATTGAGTCCAGCCAATTATAATCGGAGCCACTAATAAATTGATCTGGTAATAACTGCAGTCTGGTCAGCGATAATAAGTCTGTATCATAATGTAGATATCTTAAGTTGAGCAGAGACAGATCCATGATGTCTGGAGACCAATAACAAGGAAAACAAATGCACACATACAGGTGAAACAACACAGATATGATGGGTTATAGTGGGACTTGCTGTGCCCGCCCCATTGACTTCCAATAAAACTGGCACAAAGTCTGGCACCAATGCAAAATGAGAATGCTGTTACAATGACGTAATGACCCTTCCTTCTTTTATATATTCCCTCAGAAGAGCTCTGCACTGGTGATTCTGACATCCACAGGGCCAGAGAGTACATGCTTTAATTACAGTTTTATTCTGAAATATTTTTGAATCATAATTGAAATAGTGTAAGGGATAAACATGGTAGCTCTCACTGCAATTTAAAATAAGACCCTCAAAAGGTCTTTTCCCTTTTTCCATTTTGTCAATGCGCTTAAAGACCCAGTCCGTCACCCCAGCTGAATCATGGGTGACTACATGGTCCGCATACTAAATGTGTGCCATGTAGTCTCGTGTAAATATAAATATGCACTCTGCAGACTGTAGAAATGGGATTCGCTTCGCAAATTTGACTTGTAGAGTTTTGTTAATTAAAAGACAATCAATCAATAGTCATACTTTGACATAAATGATGGTTTTAAAAAGAAATTGAGTACCGTTTCTTTTTAAATAGTTTTTTAGTGACAGCACATAAATTGTACGGCTGGGCCACTGGCAGCGCTTAGAGACTTGACATAACAGCCTAACAACATTAATTCTGAAATGATCTGACCATAAAAGACACCATAAAGCGCAGACATGAATCTGGCTGTCCCCGTCTTTCAGCTTGCAGCACTAACCACCACTCGCTCTGTCTGTCGAGGCTCGCAGCGCTCATACTAACTAGCAAAAGCCTCATCTCACACACAAAACAACAAGAAACTGCACTTTGTCTGCAATGTGTGGAGTATTTGCATGATTGCATGTTGCGAGGTATCACTTTTGCCTTGAGATGTCACCCTTTTCATTTTTTGGCGAGGATATTTCATCAGTTTGTTGTTAGGATTTGGAAAATAATCACTGCTGTCATTCTCTCATGTCATTATCGCCTCCCGCGGGCATAAATGGACATTTAACGATTTGTTTAATTGAGGAGAGATGATCCCCTCTCGTCCATGCTATCCACCTTTTTCCGAGCCCCATGATACCTCGCATGAATAATGGGGGCAACTTGCAGTTATTTCTTTCACTGAACCAGTGTCTTCTTTTTGTTGGAGCTTTTTGAGAAATAAATAACGTGGGAACACAATCTGTCAAACAGGATCATGTGGTAACACCTCTACCTTTTACTACCGAGGGATGGGAGGACGATCTGAATAACTGGCCTTGGATAGCTGCAGCAAACTGAGTTAGCTTAGCATTTGCTCAAATCTTTTCAGAGTTCAGGGACAAATTGTGCTGCACCAAGCTCAACTAAATTTGTGGCTTAAACAAAAAGAATGTCAAAACAAAAACCAAAATGAAATTGCTCCTGTCAGCAGAGGTACAATTTCCACACAGCTGACTTGTCTGCTATGTCTGCTTTTAAATACACAAGGTCGTGTTAATAAAATGTGCCCGACTTTATTACTATGAAAGTACTGATAAGCTTCAGAGCTTTTTCAGATTGTTCAGTGATTCATCGTCAGTAGCAATAAAATTAATAAAGTAGCTAAACATGCTACTGCATACTATCAAAGGCCACTTATATTCAGGTCATCTCCACATTCCTCTGTAGTAAAAAGCAGAGGTGTATTATCCTATTTAAAGGGATGGTTCAGACTTTTTAAGTGGGGTTGTATGAGGTACTTATACATCGTCAGTGTATTAGCTACAGTAGATGGCGGTCGGCATGTACCCAGTTTGGAGAACTGGTCCCGACACGGAGGCTACCTCCTTCCTAACCCTTTTAAAACACCAAAGTCACAGAATAACACAAACTAACTAACTGATCGAGGCAGATGTAGACCAGAAACTTCATTTTTCTACAAGGTAAAATTACTGTTTTTGTCAAAGGAGCTTTGAAGAAAGCTGCAGTTCCCCGTCGTAAAGAGCTATACAGAAACTATTCTGAATATCCATTTTTTAGGTGACTAAAATAAGTTTTACTATGTGGCCCCGTCCACAGCAGTACATTGCTCAGCTTCCGTGTCAGGACTCCTGTCTGCTTCTCCAAACTGGGAGCGTGCCGCCCGCCGTCTACTGTAGCTAATACACTGACTATGGTACCTCATACAACCCCACGTCAAAAAAAAAATCCAAACTATCCATTTAAGGTGTAACAGGCTGCGTTCCCCAAAAGAGAAGACACCTGTAGCATACCTCTTAACTTTCACAGACGCCACTTCAGTGACGGGAATAACCGGAAGTCGCGGCCCATAATAAGGAATAAGGTGGATATACTGTAAACCACATGAGATTAGTTCTGGTCACATGCTCAAGATTTACGTAACACACGAATGCTGCGTGGTTCAAGTGTACAGAGAACTAAAGTGGTGTTT
>JAOVVB010137317.1:0-12133 GCA_028570985.1 Heterobranchus longifilis
GAGTGTATATAATAATATTTTGAGTATATATAATAATATTGTAAGTGTTCTCCCTCACTCACTTACTCACTCATCTTCATTAACGCTTTATCCTGTGAGACTTAGGGCACGAGACAGAATACACCCTGGATAGGGTGCCAATCTATCGTAGAGCAGTAAGTGTTCTACATTTTCTATAAAATATTTGAGTGTATATAATAATATTTTGAGTGTTCTACATTTTATATAAAAAATATTTTGAGTGTTTTACATTTTCATATAATAGTATTTTGAGTGTATACATGTCACATTCCGGTATCTACTCTTGTACCTGACATACACCCTAATCGTCATTGGCCTTTATTGTGTTACCGGCACATATCTGTGCCACTTGAATTTTAAGGGTTAACCATTAATTTTAAAGTGATTTACTTATACCTAAAAGCAAAATGACATAAACCTCAGACAAATATGGTGAACTATAATAAACCAAGCATGTATGTGCAGCCACAAATAGATGACTGTAGCAGGGTGTTTTTTTTTTCCTTCAAAAAAAAAGTTTTTTTTTTTTGTAAATACACATCTCCCATGTGAAAAAGGCTGGTGTTAGTTTTTAGTTGTGTTGTGTCCCAGACTTGTCGCTGAACACTAAACCTTGTCAGCGCACATTTTCATGTTTAGTCGACAATATCCTCGGTGCAGTTCACAGGGCCAGTATTGAGTGTGGTAACTATGGGGAAGTCTCCGCAGGAAGCCCCTAGAGTGTGCCTCCACAGGGCCTGGATCGCTCTATTCCCACCCCGCTGCTGTTTGTTTACCACTGCTTTGACAGTTTGAGGTGAACATTTAGCTGCTAATTCGGGCTATTTGAGTTTCTAATGCGCCTCAATTCAAACAAATGGATCACAGCCATCTTATCGGCTGTTCTCGACAGCAGCATCGGCCCGGAAAGTATCAGTCTTTAGCGGTAATGGAAGGATTGTGGCCGCGCTTAATCCAGCGTCAGAATTTGTTCCTTCTTCGGCGTCGTGTTGATTCGGAGAGCATGTTTAATAGCATGCCTGGTGTAATGAAAAAGAGGCGAAGAAGAGAAATTTAAAGAGAGACAAAGAAATAGGAAGAAAATGAGGTGAGGTGTGAGCTTGGAGCTTATCTAAGGCCAGCGTTAGGGGCTCCGGTCCTACATTAACATCCCTCTCTAGAGATTAGCATGTAAATATGCTGGATAAACTTGTATCATTGCCATAGAAACGGTTCTTAGAAGACTTTTAACCTTATTCCATTGCCTAGTGCACCTGAGTGCAGTTTAATACAAGGGATTTTCCTAATATGATTGCTATTTAAAGATAACTTTATCACATTCAGCTTTGTGCTCCTCTGTCTTATTTCAATTCAAAATGTAGCATGAACATTATTCGTTTCTTCTTTTTTTTTTTAAACCAAAAAGACTTTTTTTTCCTGATAAAATGAAATAAGAAATGTGTTGCATGCAGTAGCCTAGAATCCAGTCCTGATTCTTTAAAGTCTCAAAATAATCAACTGTAACATCTTATGGGATGTCTTAGTAATTTCAGAGGTGCACAAAGCCTTTTTTTTTTTTGTATTTAAAAAAATTGAAATGGAAAGTTAATAGGCTCCTCGTTCTTTTTGAGGGGCATGATTAAAATATCCATTATGAGATCAGCTCTTGAGTTTCAGTGTTGTGGATTACTTTAATCTCGACAGCCTGATAAATTATGAAACTCTACTCTCAATCTAATGAGGTAATTGCCTGAAAGACTCATTGTTCCATTCATTTGCCGCGCCATCCTAGTGACACAACTCTCAGGGCATCATCATTTTCATAGCAATTAAATTTTCCTCCCTGCTCTCCCATGGTATATTTGTTTGAAGAAAAAAAAAGCATACTATTTGACTGTAAACATGTGTTTGTTCACTTTAGTAGATTTATAGCTCCTCTCATGGTTATACAAAATGGAGCATCCGGAGCCTTTTTTGTGTTTATCTGCCTTGGAGCTT
The DNA here is from genome assembly GCA_028570985.1 of Heterobranchus longifilis. NCBI lineage: Eukaryota > Metazoa > Chordata > Actinopteri > Siluriformes > Clariidae > Heterobranchus > Heterobranchus longifilis. The sequence goes on from JAOVVB010137317.1 coordinate 1,999, forward strand.
CGCCCTTGTTGATTATGGCGATTGTGACGGGATGCGTTTCACCAACAATGGCACCCAAGCATGGTCAGTGTAACAGGAAAAAAAAAGGCTAATCCCTTGCAAACAAGCATTTTTGGCAGAAGACAATCCTATGTTTGGTGGTGTGGTCTTGTCCAGGTGAGAGGTTAGCAAGGGCCGAGAGAGGACAGAGGAAGTCAGCTTAGCCCAGATAAGGGCGATCATGCTGAAAATGACTCTCAGGTAAGACCGCTATCTCTGGATCCCCAGCTCGAACAAGCTTTATCACAACTGTCCCTGATCTGAATCTTAAAAAGCAAACCGCACAAGCTTCTTTCGTATAGCTGTAAGACAATGGATGAAGAAGATGATGGAGGTTTAACCCACACCATTTGGTTCGACCATAGACGCAGAGACCAGCACTAATAGACTGAAAAGAAATCAAACCCCATCAAACCCTAACTCTGGATCCAGTGGGTTACGTACAACATTACCGTTAACACATCTTGCTTCGTTCCTCTCTGCTTTCGTCTTATTTTATTGCTTTTAGAAAAAAAAAGATTTCTTCCTAAGAAGGAGTTATTGAATATTTAAGGGTTTGCTGCTTCATAAAAGTGCTCTCGAAAGAAATACTCTTTTGCAGACCTCTACATAAATCCTTGAAGTGTTTCCCAAAAAAAAGTGTTTCCTTGAAGTGCACCATTAATGCAAGTACAAATATGTCGAATAAGTAAAATTTCTTTAAATAATGTAAATATTGTATATTTAGTTTATTTTACTCATATATTAGGAAATGTTACCAATATTAATGTATTTCTTTTTTATATAATTTAGTACTTAAATACATATAGATGTAGTCAAAAGTTTGGATACACCTTCTAATTCAATGGTCTTTCTTTAATTTTCTTTTATTCTCTAATGGTGAAGACTTCGAAAATATTTGAACAGCTGCTGTTGAGATGTGCCTGTTGCTTGAGGTCTGTGAAGTGTTTGTGAAGGCTCTAGCTGGGGTCTGGATGCCTAATTTCGAAGGGTTTTTAAGCGTAGGAACTTTAAATGAAGCAGAGGTAAGTCTTGGTCTGCCTTTCCTGACAATCCTTACTAGCCAGTTTCATCATAGCACATAATTAGAGATTTGAGACTACACTTACTGTACTGTATACTGTACTATACTGATACTGTACTTTCAAATGGACAGATTTTTTTTATGTCTTAATGTTATGACAGCCTGTTGTTAATCTTTAATGAATTATATTAATTATTAGAGATGAAATGTCATTTTAGAGTTTTTGTGTTTTTAATATGTAGTATATGAAATATGTGTAGAAAAAAATAATTAGAAGGTGTGTTGAAACTTTTGACTGGTATTACATAGTATAAATAGACAGATAGGTGTTAAAGATGTTTTACAGGAGTTAAACAGGGTTAAACAGGGTTTTTAGGTAGATACCTTATATAACTGAGATTCATTAAAATTTTAAAAACAGATAAACAGTTAAACTTTGAAAGTGATCATTAAAGAAATGTTACAAGCCTAGTGTATGTTTATGTTTTTGAGTGCACCATGAGTTAATTACATTTTTTTTAAGGTTACAAATACAATATTACAAAAAAAAAAAAAAAGCATATATACTGCCTGGCCAAAAAACAAGTCACACACCCTAATATTTTAATATTAACGGCCTTTTGCTTTGATTACTGCATGCATTGACTGTAGAATAATTTCAATAAGTTTATATAATGTTGCAACATTCCATCCAGAGTCGCATTAATTTCTCTCCAAGACCTCATATTGATGATGGGAGAGTTGGGCCACTGTGTAAAGTCTTCTCAAGATTCTCAGTGGGGTTCAGGTCTGGATGTCCTGGTGCCAGCACCTGAGCACACCCCTAGAGGCCCTGCAGAGCCATGCCACAAGGGGCCAGAACCTCCCGGGTGGCATGGAAGAAACCCAAAACCTAGCTATTTTTAATACTGATAGTGTTGATGTTATGGCTGATAAACATATATACACACTGTGTATGGGCTCTGGAAGATTTTATATCAAATACCTGGATAAATGAAAACTTAACAGATACTGTACTAAATATTTCGGTTATTATAATGATAAATGGCGGCAAGGTGGATTAATGGTTAGCATTGTCACCTTGCACCTCCATGGGCCTGGATTCAATTCCCGCCTCGGGGTCTGTCTGCATGGAGTTTGCATGTTCTCCCAGTGCTTGGTTTCTTACAGATACTCCGGTTTCCTCCCAAAGTCCAAAGACATGCAGATTGGGCTAATTGGCGTTCCCAGCATGTGAATGTTGGCTCGAGATCCTACCACATAAAAAATGGGCATAAATTCCATCATAAAAATAAAAAAAAATGGGAATAAATACAATGTTTACAATTGGCTTTCAGTCCTTTGTTGGGATACAGAGGTTCCTCTGGATGGATGGATAGATGGATGAATGGAAGGATAATGATAAATTACATTTTTTGAGGTGATGAATACGTTTATCTGAGCACTAATGCTAAAAAAGGGAAACGTTTTTAAAAAAATACAACAAAAAAGAAATCTAAAGTGGTATATAAACTTATGAGCAGAAATGTATGTGATTAAACAGCATACCAAGACATAACAAGAATAATGTAAACATAGTTCATATTGAATACTATTTTTTTTAAAGAATATTATTTTATTTAAAAAAGAAAACATACAATATGTGATCCATTGTTTATTTTTGAATAACATGAATAAACATTAGAAATTAAACATTAAACATTAATATTCAAAAGTATTGTCACAGTAGAAATAAGGCTATGTTTTTAATTGTCCTGTATAAACTGTATTGTTGCATTTCACAAAATATAAAGGTGCAAAAAAAAAAGAATAAATCAATAATTTTCATGCATTATACACTCTTCTAATGATGTTTGTTTAACTGCAAGTCAGGAACTAGATATAAAAAACAGAGATGCATGAGTATTACTTACAATTATAACTCAAGAATAATAAGAATAACATGGTGTAGGGTTGCAGTAGATCAGGGGCTTACTGGGTGTGAGGTGGGAATACACTATGGATTGCAAGCCAGCTCATTGCCAGCCCAGTTAACCATGCACACACATTCACACACTCATTCACAATGTTTGCTGGAAAACAAAAACAAATTGGCCTCCTCAGTGTCTGAATTTGAGCCCTAATGTAAACCTGTGAGCTGAATAAATGAACAGAGCAGGCTACATGTTCAAACTTAAATGACGAATATAAAGAAGATCAAAATGAAAATAATCAGACATCGATTACAAATGACTAGAGAAAAGTCAAAGTAATATAATATTAATCTCTTTTCAGTGTTTTTTTTTTATTGATTTATTTGATTACTTATGCACAGCCCTTATGAAGGAAATAAATGTTTAAGGACACTTTAATATAGATATGTTTGGTTAATATTTTATCTCAAAGTGGCACAATAAATGTAATCATTTCAGTGGCCGTGTGTTTAAAAGATTTTGTTAAAGCAGTTTGTACAACGTCAAATCCTGGGAGAAACCTGGAAGGGTTTATTTATTTTTTTATTTTTTTATTTATTTATTTATTTATTTATTTAATATTATTTATAAAAAATGCTAATTTTCCTTACACATTTCCAAAAGTTGAACTTCATTACTTGTGCTCATTATAATATTTAAGGCACTTGGGCTAATTTAATATTTAAGGTAGAAATATGGTTACCACAGAGCTGAGAAGAAAGACTTGCAAGCACTGCGCAAAATAATAATAATAATAAATGATTATTAAGCTCATTTCTAAATAAACTTTTCTTCTATTAGCCTATAATTTTCCTGGTTTTGGGAATTTATTTCCTTTAAAAAAAATATCATAATTCTCTGCCAATAGAACAAAAAATGTTTCCATTTAAAATTTTACATTTGACTAGAAATAAGCTTAATAATCTAATATGCTACTTAAATTTGTTGTGAACTTGTAAATTGTATTTATATAATAATGTATTTTGTTGTAAGTAGTTTGGCTAGATTCAAGAATGTTTCACTTGCTAAGATGCTAACATTCTAGCATTCGAAAGTGATATCTTAGTGAGTATTGAATTTAGGCAGATTTATCTAAAATGCCTTCATATAAGATTAAAACAAATCAATTGTAGATTATTTAGCCAAATTTTAAGATGTTTTAAGTACACATTTCTGTTTCATGTTGGCAGATAATTTTGCTTTCAAGAAATAAATGCCTCCATCAAGCACAATTATCTGCCTATAGAACAAGAAATTTTAACTACCTATTTAATCGAATTGTTTCTACAAATAAAATTACCTTATTTAACGTTATATTTGGTTCATTAAAATATTATGTCAAAAATTTTGTTAAATTTTACGTCCAATTCCTAAGGTATCACTTTTTGCACTGACACATATGACAGCAGTTTGGTGTGAAACCAAATCAGATCAGGTGATTTTATGCACTTTGCATACATTTATTTAAACTAATCTTCAGCAGTGCTCCTGCTTTGGTGCGGTGCTGCAAGCCATGCACATTTAAGCCAAAAAAAAAATCTTCCCTTTATACATTTGTATTTATTTAGTACATTTTTACTGGCCAGTGTATCTTATACTTATTCATGTACACGTGAAAATCTTAGAAGGTCAAAAAAAAAAAAACGATGAACCAAATACACCAAATCTATAAACCTTCTGAATACTCTTCATGCTTTTTAACTGTAACACTGGTTTTCCATTTCACATGCATGCACCAAGCTCAAAGGTCTAATGGTGCTTGTGTTACATGTTGTGTTTCTGAGGCAAAGTTGGACAGAGATAAGAATGAATCCGGGAATCTGGAGTGCTCCCTTTCAGAATCACATCACCGCAGCCCTGCCGCACGAGACCCAGGATTAAAAGAGCCAGATTAAAAAGTTCAATTTAATTAGGATGACTGAAGAGATCCTCCAATTGAAAGAGCAATAAGTAGACTCTCAGTAGTTGAGCGTTATCTCAAGCCTCGCTCACGTCCTTATACGACAGGTACGGAAAACACGAGATGCAATCGGACCCGGGGAGCGAGCCGGTGAAGGTGGTGTCGGAAACGAAAGAGATTTAAGAGAAAATTTTTCCAGCTATAATGGCGGTATCATCCTTCGTCTCGTTCCTATGTTAGCTGTCTGTCTGTCTCTGCTCACCCCCCACCACCGCCACTACCACCACCACCACCACCACCCATGGCCTAAATGCAGATCAATTACAAGCCACAGAAGTCAGGGTGTCACATGTGATTCACAATGTCAATTTCATGCTTTCGGAAACTGTTTGGCAAGTGCTCGCTCGCTTTACATCTGCTAACCAATCAGGAGGGCGACATGTCTGAGAGGGAGAGACAATTTAATGGTGTGACAGTTAACCAGAGAGTGTGGTGTGAAGAGACGATGCTAGGCAGCCTCTGTCTGTCACGCACCGATATTTATTTATTTACCGCAGAGCATGTGCACGGCACAAACAAAATGTCACATCTCATTTCCACTCTCGTGCTCTTTGAGATGCAAAGAATCTCTTGAAATCTGAAGTGTGGACTTGGCTCTGGCTGATTAGAGTTCCTTCAAAAGGTCTCTGATGATACATATTCTGATTTAACAGACATGAACAGTTAAAATGGGCACACACAAACATGCACACACACACACAAAGTTTTATTTTTTTTCTTGTCTGTATTTCTTGTAAGGATGTTTAAGGTTGTTATAATAAATATGGGCTTAGCTGCCATGTTATATCAGACTTTTTTATTGTGTGTGTATTTTATTAAGCAGCGATGTAACCCCATGTCAGGGTATTAAGTGTATCTCAGTACGCCCTTTGTTAGCAGTGACTTGTTAACAAATTGTGCAGCAGTCTCTATCGCAGGCATCTAACCAGCATCCCCTGATCCAATAAAAGAACTGCTGAAGTCCATGCTGGCCAAATAGTCCTAGCAGTCTTTAAGGAACACACAACATGCTGCCTGTCCAGGGAGGTTGGCTTTATTTTTAGCATAAACATGCTGCAGTGCCAAAGCCATTTCACACGCTGAAAAGAGCCGGTCCACTAATCTATGAATGAGGGAGCAGGGATGCCCCATTGACAAATGTTATCTCTGCATGGCATAGAGGGTTCAAACCTATTCAACACCCCGACACTCAGGCCACCACCAGGATTATGTCACCTTAATCCCTAATGCAGGACTGGGTGGGCGAGCCGGGCAACTGACTCCATGTGTGAGAGGGGGAAAAAGGAGTGCAAGCGAAGCAAAGTGGGAATTGTTCTTTTTATTCCTTTGCTTTACAAACAGAGGTGAAAGCAGCAGCGAGGTTGTCACTTTACCGCCGAAATGTGCGTTTGAGGGGCTCAGGAGTTGCAAGAATAAATAGTCTTCGAGGAGCTTCCCTGCCATCCTTCACAGTAATATATAAAATGCAAGACGCAAGACGGTGTGGAATACACCAAGGATTTTCAGGCCAGGATGTTAGAGGATAGTTGTCAAATGAAACCTTTTTTTTTTTTTTTTTTTTTCGTTTCCAGGTTGCAGTAGCTTCCTTAATAAGAAAAGTTTCAGTTATACCGTAGGGTTCTACATAAACAAAACCTCCAATCATCCACGGCCCGGTGTGAATAAACACCAATAAATTAGTTCATTATTAGCAGGAATTGAGAGGTCAGAGCTCCCATTTTCCCCCTCAGCCCAAAAGGAAGCAGAACTTGTAGGAGACGAGTTGTTTAATTGATTCTCACGGCACTGCGGCATCGATTATTCAGGAGCCTTTGGCCTTAAGGCCTTTATCAGACCACCCTCTTGAAACATCAGACCTGAAGATCAGATACAAAGGCAGGGAAGACCAAGGAAAAAAAAAAAAATTGGACAGCTCACAATATTGTGCCTGTTCTGCCATGCTTTGTTTATTTATATATTGACTTTGCATTGGTTTTAATTTAAATGTGGATGTGGCCTCATTTACAGGGCCGTGATTCAGAGCAACATAAAGTAGGCATATTTTCGGAGGAATTAATACGATGGGCACTCAAGGACGCGCAGGCAAGATGTCCAGAAATTAGACAGGATTAATTGAAAATCTTAATTACTTTCTGAGGGCATAAACATCTCAATATCAATTAAAATGTGTTTCCACTGCTCTTGGATGATATGAGGAGCAAGTGTAATTAGACAATTCGATTGACAAGACGAACAGACTGCTTTGTGTCTAACGCCCTCAGAAAAACAGGGCTAAAAAAAAAAGAAAGACAATTTAGCAAATGAAAGTATATTGAATATATCCTGAACCATGTAGTTTTTTTGTATTTTAAAAAATCACTGTATATATATATATATATACATACTTAGTGATTAGCACCTCCAGGGTTCGGGATTGATTCCCGCCTTGGGGTCGGTGTGCATGGAGTTTGCATGTTCTCCCTGTGCTTGGTTGGTTTCCTTCAGGTCCTCCGGTTTCCTCCCACAGTCAGTCCAAAGACATGCTGATAATTAAATTGCCCGTAGTGTGTGTTTGAATACGCATATGAATGTCGACCGGAGGTCCTACCATGGTCATAAAAATGGGAATAAATACAATATGAAGCACAACTAAACATAAGGTTATTGAACTCATAAAAATAATTTCAAGCTCTTTTTCTCATTGGTAGATTATTTAACTATTTAAAAAAAAGTAAAAGCTTTAATTTACCTACCACAGATGCAAAATGTTTAGGAACAGATCTAATAATTATACATTTGGCATAGTGTCTTTATTACTTATACTACGATTATTTGCAAAACCTATACCGCTTATCCTGTGTAGAGTCACGAAGGCCTGAATCCTTTCCCAGGGTATTTAGGGCATAAGGCAGAGTCTTTGAATGGGGTGCTAACACATCACAGGACACAAGCACATTCACACACTATATATATATATTTATTTTTTAGACTTATATCCTAAATTATGTTCCCTTCATCCTTCCTCCTTCATCAAAAACATTGTCATTTTCTTTACCTTTTCCTTACAAACATGGCAAGTTCTTTTCTGAAAGTTGAACATAAGTTGAAGGTTACCGTGATATGATGGGGCGCGTGCGCACTTTATTATCAAAGTGTGTGAAATTATAGAGTGCATAATAAATGGAGTTATATGGCTGAGGCTAACATGAAAATAATATCCTCCAGCTCGGACTGAGCGGCACGCTTCACTGCTCTGATAAAAGCAGGTGTAAAAATGTTGGAGTGGATGAAAAAATGTTTTCATAGGTGGAAAAGTGATTGTTATTCAAAGGATGCTCTGGTACTGCCTCTGGCATGGTGGCCTTAAGGTCTGCCCGACTCAAGCTCCCCAAATTTCACACACATCCATTTTCTATCTCTTAGTCCAGTCCCACCCTTTGCCTCTTTCCTTTAGTTTCTGCTATTCCATTTTAATTTCCTGCATATCTGTAGGGATTTGGGTAAAGGCTATGTGCGTTTTCCGAACGTTTATCTTTAGCCTTTATCTCTTAGTAGTATGTTTTCACCCTCTGTCTCTCTGTCTCCTATTTTCTCCTGCTCTCAATCCCATTGTCTCTCTATTTCTCTCCCTCTCTCTCTCCTTCTCTCCGTGTCTCTCTCTCTCTCTGCAGGAAGAAAAGGGTCTTGCCAGTCATGAACCATTTAGCCTGAAGGAAGCGGGAGTGCTGCACCTTTAAACTGGGATTTCTGGACCAATCTGCACTGTGTATTCGAATTGCGGAGTAACAAATGGACAGTGGAAAGGGGGTTTGTAATGGTGATTAGAGGCTGAAATTGGTTCAGATTTACAGTGTCAGTCAGAGATGGAGGAAACGGAATAAGCGGTCTAAGCGGTCTAATGGATCCATCAGCTTGCTTCAGCTGCTCAGCAGGCCGGGCGAGGTCACCAGCCATCCGCAGGCGGCACAAAAGCACTTCAATTTTGTTAGGAAATGTATCAATTTAACTGACTTGAGCGGCGCACTGGAAACCTAATGAATCTGGACTCAATTTTCCAGCACACTGCCTCTGTGAACTGGAGGAAACAATGTTGGTGGTGATGGGGTTGAGGAGGGGGGAGGGAGGGGGTGCTGCCGCGATTGGCTGGCCACCACTTCGCCGGCCAGTGGGCTGGACTGCGTTTATCTAGCCCTATCTGGCCCACTGTCACTCATCTAACAATGATGTCATTAAAAGTAAATTGGCCTCTATTTCAGTGCGATGATAATGCTAATTGAGTGGCAAAACATAATACGGAGGGGCTGTTGTGCGCCGCTGAAGGGGAGGAGGAGGGACAGATTAAATGGCCATACAATGGAGGGTGTCAGGCACGGCAGATGTTGCTTTGTGCTCGGGTCCGCATTGACATATCTCTTGCTTGTCAGGCCTGGGCTTTAGGAGAGTCTTACAGGGCAGGGGACCAGATGGTCCCACACTGAGTGCCCTGAATAAAGCAGTTAAACAGGGCTGCCTGGTTATTAAAAAAAGACAACTCGGCCACAAGAAATGTGGTGGTTGGTAAATAAAGGGAGCAGAGCTGCCTTATCGATCTGGTTGCCACGCGCCAGACCTGACTGCGGGCTAATGAAAGACCTCTGGCCAGCAGGCTTCATGTTTATTTAAGGGAAGGCCTATGATCAGCCCTGCCTTAACCCCTCCTTTTTTTCCCTATATAGGAAGTTCCTTAGCAAAGGAAAGAGAAGTGAGGATTCAGAGTGCTCTTAACAGGCGCGTTAGTATAATCAGACCGAAACAACCAAGTCAAATTCCTTGTGTACTCAAGTGTACTTGGCCAATAAAGGACTATTTCCGTTCTGATTTCTCATCTGTTTAAGTAGAATGGTATGTCGTTTGGGATGTGCCCCGAGTAATCGTGACTCTGTGGATATAATTGTCTGCTGTTATCATCGTCCCTTTAGGTTTACAGAAGTGTTAAGAGAAGAGCTTCACAGTTTTTATTGATCAATTAACAGCCTGATGTAACTGGGACTGAAATGCATAAAGGACAACAGGAACAGGAAAACATAGACCGCATAAACCATCCAGCATTAACATTTAGCATTATAGCTACATGACTTCAAATAAAAAGACACAGCAAAATATACATATGCAAGCAAAAAAAAAAATCGACTTTAAGATCGG
>JAOVVB010137328.1:0-12133 GCA_028570985.1 Heterobranchus longifilis
GCCCTGATGGATCCGAACTCCACTCAGAAAACAAACATTTTAAAAGTTGTTTGCTTGTCGTCTTGCGGACAGACCTGACAAAACATGAAGTCAGACTTTTTACATATCATCATGGTATAGTTATTTCAGCATACTTTTGATGCATTTATTGCAATTATATCACGACAAAATCTGTTTATTTTGGGCTCATACCGCTGGAGTGGTGGCAGCGAGAGTGCTGTGATCGATCCAAACTCCACTCAGAAAACAAGCAATTTAAAAGTTGTTTGCTTGTTGTTTTGTGGAAAGACGCGACAAAGCAAAAATCCACACTTTTTACAAATTGGCAACATGCTATAGTTGTTTCGGCATAACTTTGATTTGTTTATTGAAATTAAAATGTATAATCTGTACCTCAAATAGCGCTGGAACCAGCAGTCATCCAGACATGACTTCCTGAAGAAAGTAGTGAAATTCAGAGCTGTGTGCTCCTCCTGATGTTATGAATGCAGCAGTAGTGGTCACTTTGACCATGGTTGATGACGGAAAGAAATGTTAATGTGATCAAACTAGTGAGCAGTGCAACGCGAAATTAACGCAGTTGGTCTGAACACACCGTCACAGGGAGAGTAACTTTATCCCAGTTTGACAAAATAATTAACTCAACTCTGCAAACTCCATTTGTTGAAAAAAAGCTAGTAAGTAGACCTTGAGTTATATTATTTTGTCAGCCTACATCTAAAAAAAGGGTCACAGATCATTTATAAATCTGATGAAGTGGCGATCCTCACCTAGCAGTGTGGACAGAGTCTCTACGTAGCCGTTGTAGATTTCATAGTCCTTGGATGGACGAACGTTCTCCCACAGCGCTTGAGCGTAGTTGATGACCTGGAAGTAGCCGCAGGTGGCCAGAGCCCACCACAGCGACCAGGCCAGCAGGGGCCGACATCTGTAGCACTTCAGGAAGTCATCAAACAGTATCCGTAACACCTCCAGAAGGCCGCTGCGATGACTTCCTGTCTCAGAGGACCTGGATATCTGCATGGAGAGTGGGGGACTGAGTGCGTCTCTTCACACAAATACAGTTATTCACATTTTAAAGGCCGACTCCATCTGTGCTCTTTTCCAGGTTTTTCAAATAGAAACGCCCACTCAGACTTATTTCGACACAAATGTGAACATTTGGATTTAAATACATAAGAAACACTACTGGGAAGCTACAGAATGATATAAAAACCTAAAATCAAACAGATTATTATGAACCAACCAACACACTCTTTATTAAATACTTGAAAATTTGATGAAAATTTGATAAAACTGCTCTAATAATGTATAAAGCACAAAATAATTTACTGCATTCAGAAGCCGTTTGAAACTGGTTGTGACGACGAATTAAAAATGTGTATTTCAATTTGCAAATTTAAGAAAATGTTTAAAGATAATGCAGTAAACAATTATAAAACTTTATTATAATCTATAATATAATATTATGTATGAAACTTGTATGAAAACGTTTTTGCTACTGTCTTAAAGAATGTAATGTAAAAACGGGTAGGCATCATAAGCTACGGCCTACACCCTTTCGGTCTTTTCCCTGTTTTGTTTTTTTCTATTACATGTAAAGCCTATTGTGGAAATTGTTAAAGAGGACTGAGATAAAGTATTACTACTACTACTTTAACAGATGAATCCCTATCATGACCGCGGTGTGACCCGAACGCAGCAGACTCACTGTGGAGACGTCCTGGCTGTTCAGAGGCCTCTCGCTCTCTAAATCCTCGGCCTTCTCAGACAGGGCTGTGCTGCTGCTGCTGCTGCTGCTGCTGCGGAGCTTCTCCTCCGTGGCTCCTCGACTGTTGTGGAAGAACAAGCTCCTCTTGGGCATGGGTAGAAACCAGGGAGCGACAAAGGCCACGGCGGCCGACGCCAGAGTGATGATGACGAGGTGAAGGAGCTGCACTTTGGCCACAGAGAGCAGAAGCTGACCGATCAGAGATCCAGCAGCTGATCCGAACAGAGTGACGCTGCGGCAGTAACCCGTCACTCTCTGGTAGTGTGCCGGCTCCACCACGCTGTAGATGTAGGAGTAGTAGGCCACCTCCGAGGCCGTGGCAAGCCCAAAGAAAAACTCCAGGAACTGCATGGCCAGCATGCCCTGGGCCTTCAGCAACATCACATAGGTAACGACTAAACTGGTGGCCTGCAGGACCAACACGGGTTTATAACAGAGGTAGTCCGTGGCCAGGAAGATGGGAAACAGCAACACCAGGTAGGAATACGTCCAAATTGGATAGATTTCATTGACGACCTGCAGATAACAGATGAAAGTTTACAGTAATGAGATATAAATTGCATTCAGTTTACTTTTATTTCACTTATTTAAGGGGAGACTCTACAGGTGAAACATTTCAACAAAGAGATATCACCATGAAACTTCCCCAGTTGATTACTTATTTTAACACAGTTCTTTTTTGTATTTCAAGTTTTCTGAAATGTTATGTTGAAATGTGCAAATTAGGCATTATCTTATAAGTGCTAATTGGCATATATTTCCAGAACAGAAATGTGAACATTGGATAAAGGCAGGGTCAAAGTTCTTGTTTCATTTTGTTGACATATTAGAGTCAAATGTTTTTACAGAGGGACTTTTGGATATATAGATATATCCATAGATCAGAAAATACTATCAACAGCAGCAATAAAAAACAACAACATTTTTTCCCCATGTTTTAGGAATAAAATGATGTATAAATCAGGCTATGAATGACATATGAAAAAAACGGTTAAAAAGGTTTGGCTATTGGTTGATTTAAGACATTTCAATACCAATTAAGGCCATATTTTTAGATTAATGAATTCAATTAATTTTAAGACTCTTTAAGGATCCACGGGAATCCTGTGAGAGTTAAAAGTCTGCTTCTGAACCATCCCCCCCCCAAGACTTTAGATACCGTATAAAGCATGAATATCTGACAGTAATTTTCTGCCTTTACCTTTGTCTAGCAGTGGTAACATCATTCAGAGTAAAAACAGATTTATCAGTGCTTTTTTGAAAGATTTTTCTAGGACAGCATATAACTTGATGGAGGTAATTATTTTAGGATTAACCAGAAATTCCAAAGGATCTGGCAGTTTTTCCTGAGGGATTATTCTGTGTGTTTGCGTGCGTGTGTGTGCGCGTGCGTGTGCGTGTGCGTGTGTGTGTGTGTGTGTGTATGTGTGTGGTGTGGTGTGTGCGTGCGTGTGTGTGTGCCTATCGTTGGGGCTAGCCTGACAAAACAAAAGGGCCGAGCTATTAGAAGTTTTACTATGATGCAATCCATAACACATCAACAGTCCTTTCTATAGGAGTGGCTGCCAGAACAGCAGAAATATGGAGATTAATATTGTTTGTTCAAGTGTAAAATAGATTTAAATTGTCACATCAAATTTTGTGCCCCTGTGAGGCACAGCACATGTAAACCAGTCAGCTGAGCATAGGCTTCCCTTTTATGATAAATCAAATGTACATGTGCATTGCTAAGAAAAGGTGGATAAAGAAATGGAGACAGCAGTACAGAGACAGATATGAGCATAAGGAATGTGTCAATACTCTGACACAATCAGCTCTAGTGGTGTAACACCACTTCCTTCAGGCCAACGGTTCAGAATGTCAAATTTCAGTCTAAACCAGTACAATCATTCCATCCTCCATCAAACTTATTAAGAGTAACAAGTAGGCCTGGTGGTATTATTTTTATTATTTTACTGTGGACTAAGATATTGCAACTAGGGCTGGACGATATTATGATATATATCATCAAACAATATAAATCTTTTTTTTTTTAAATATATATATATATATATATATCGTTTCTATCAATTGTCAAACAATATAAAAATGTCTATTGCATTTTTTTTTCTGGACAATTTACAGAATACACTGTCCACAGTTTTCATAGGGACTACTTTTCTATTTTACTTTAAAAAAGTCCTAAAAGTGGAAGTATGCCAGGATAAGTCACAAATGCACATACAGACAGAGTTTAAATGATTAATTTCCTCTTGGAAAGTGTAGATTGTGATTGTCATTTTGAAGTCAGATTGGTCTTTGGAATTGTATTTTTTATCATTAAGTTTGACTAATTGTTCACACAATTGGAATCCAAATTTTCTCTGAAATACAGTTTGCAGGGGGTAGTTATTTTATCTTTTATTTATCATTGATTTCATTTAGTAGGATATTTTATTATTATTCATTTTGTTTTATTTATTTATTTTAGTTACCTGATATAGTCTAGCCTTCCTGTTATCCCTTTATCATGCTTCCCACACCATTTGTTTATTATTTAAATTTTAATTGTTTGTTTTATTACTATGTTTAATGTCCTATTGCTTTATTTTAATTTTAATACTTCTGGGGGTTTTTTTGTTTTGTTCTTATCCTGTAAAGCACTTGTTTTGGAAAGGTGCTATATAAATAGAGTTGGTTATTATTATTGTTATTATTATTATTTATGGATAACAGACTTACTGAATGAACGTAAAATTGCTCATCACATTCACCGGAACGCAGCTTTTATTTTGAAGTTTCTAGTCTAACAGCAGTTTTCGACCTCAGAGTGATACGCAGTTAGTTCCCCTGTAGACAGATCAAGTCCTGCAACATTTTTCTGATCGCCGGGACAAAAAAAAGTACAATTTATAAAAGTCAGGTTTTTCGAAGTTTGACTAACGTTTATTCTTTCCATGACCCTTATATATCCATCAGTATAATGTAAAAACGTCATGTAAAACGATGATTAAAGAGGACATGCAAATTGTGTATCATATTGTGAAATGGACTCATTCGTAATAATTGAGTTGAGAACCACAGACTTTATATCATGGATGTATAATGAAACCTTTATATACAGTCTGTGGTTCAACTTGAAATGTTCTGCAAGGTCCTGTCAGCTAAGCGCTCAGTAGCCTTTAGCTTAGCAGGCTAACTCACCTGAGTCTCCGTCAGGTTCTTGTCCGGTCCCATCAGGTAGGCGGTGAGGAAAGGCTCCGACGGCCGGAGGGAGGAAAAGAAACCGTACACACAGAGCAGAAGAGTTGGCCCGAGCACAGACATGTTGGACTCACAAGCATGGCCTCCACCTCCACCACTCTGCTTACTAACAGCATACTGCTTCTTCTCTGCCGGTGGTTTTGTTCATATATGTGTGCACTGGAGAACCTTCAGGTACACTACCGCCACCCGCTGGTCTGATGTGGAACTGCAGCACAATGCCATTTTAGTCAACATAAATAGGCCTAAATAAATAAATAAATGTCTTTGAAATAAATATGCCAATGAAATAATTAAATATGCATATGGAATAAATAAATATGCATATGAAATAATCAATATGGCAATTAAATAATTAAATATGCATATGAAATAAATAGATATGGCTCTGAAATAAATACATGAATAAATAAATAAACATATCTATGAAATAAATAGGCCTATGAAATAATTAACTATGCTTATGAAATAAATAAGTATGCCTATGAAATAAATATACCTATGAAATAAATAGGCCTATGAAGTATTAATAATTTAATTTGTGCCTATGAAATAAATATGCCTGACATAAGTAGATATGCCTATGAAATATGCTTATGAAATAAATAAATATGCCAATTAAATGAGCCTATGAAATATATAAATATGCTTATGAAATAAATATTCGTATGAAATAAATACCCTAGTGAAATAAACACATAAATAAATATACCAATGTAATAAATAAATATGCTATGAAATATGAAATAAAGTCCTCTGAAATAAATGTTTAAAAAAAACATATATTTATTTATTGAATTATGTTGACTCATTCATATATTTATATTTTCATTTATTTATACTTATTGTCCCATTTAATTATTTCAGGATTTATTTTATAGGCATATTTGTGTATTTATTTATTTAGTCATATTGACTAAAATGGCATTCCATAGATGTTCTTTCAGAAAGATATATTGTTTTAGAATTTCCAAATATAGTCTAATATAGTATTGTTTGCTTTGTCTTAACGGCATAGATGTTTTGTTGTTTATGTACCTAAGCTCTCGGGCTATGTGAGTAAGTAAATAAGTGGCATCAGGAAACTGGACCAACAGGCCGTACAGAGTGAATAATTTATCCAACCAACAGAAAACAAGCAAAGCAGAGCGAGGATTACTGAAGCAGGTCATTTATTTAATTGTGTAAGTACTGTCAGACACATGTTACTGAAATGAGCCAAATATAGTTTATAATTCAAAATCGTATCAACAAAATAGACCAGCAATTCATTGAAGGATTTATTGAAGTACACAGAGAGGCTTGTGGCAATAATTCTTTGTTTGTTTTGTGAAAATGCTGCACGATAGATAGAGCCAACCTTCACATACAGAAGGTAGTGATACATCACGCTTGTAGAAGCAAGACAAACTGAAAAAAAGTCTCAAGGTTCTGACGCAAGCTACAGAGGAGGGACAATTGTCCAAAGTTGAAGTAAAACACAAAAATCATATGAGCCAAACACAAGAACCACGGGTGAATGAAAAGGCCTGGCCATCAACACATTCAGAGAATTAAGTATTAAGACAAACTGGCATAAAGAGCTGATACACTGGCGGTTGTAGAGGAACCTCCCTCTCGCCCCCTTAACTGTGGCAAATATTTTCATCTTTAAAAGGCGAATAGGCTCTGTTTTAAAGCTAGAAACAACCTAAGGAATCCATTGGTAACAACCATGTCATGTCTAGCTTAAACAATGTGCCAAGGGAAAGGGCAAAAACTAGCATGGCCATTTTCAAAGGCATCCCTTGACCTCTGACCTCAAGATATCTGAATGAAAACTGGTTCTACGGGTACTCACGAGTCTCCCCTTTACAGACATGCCCACTTTATGCTAATCCCATGCAGTTTGGGGCAAAAAACTGCAGTTTTTCTCATGCAGTACAAATGTGTAATTTGGGTACCAATGGATGCCTTAGTTCGTCTAGTTTCATATCTATATCTTCACTCTCGCTTTAAAACAGAGCCCGCCACAGCTACAGGCATGGTATATATTTGGTACCCTAGCAAGGCCCTGGTCTACAACCGCCACTGCTGATACACACTAATAGGGTGCCTTCTGCAAAGTACAACAGAATGGAAGCAATAATGAGCACTGCAGTGAGGTATGGGAACAGTGTTGTTAATAGTCAAGAAGCTTCTATCAATGCTGCTGTCAGGTACAGATACATTTTAGACAGCAATGTTAGCAAGAAAACATACATTTCCTATGAACGGCTGTCCAGTAGTGATGTCCAAATGAAGCTTTGTGAAGCATGTGTTGTATTTGTTGAACTTCGCTTTCAACCCTTTGTTGAACAGAGAGTGTCATCTAGTGGGCTCAGAAAATTGTTCATGAAGCTTCATTTGGCCATCTAAACTGTCAAAGTCCAAATCCACAGATTTGAAATATTTTCTTCTGAATATTATTTGTAGTTGTACAAGAAAAGGACGTACATAAACAGATGACTAAAGGCAGTGAAGGGCCACAGTGTAGGGCAGGGCATGCTTATTGTTTTTGGTTTTATGGCCCACACAACTTTACAGTTTTTTTGTTCAGTCTCACCATTCTCATCAACCTGCTTTCCAGCAGTGACAGGCAGCTGTTTTCAATGAAAAAGCTCTAAAAAACCAACTTGTTCTGCTGTAACTGATCTATTTTTTTTGTGATCAAATTTGTATTTTATTTTAAAGAAAAATGAACATCAAAAGCATAACTGATCTATTTTTTTAATAACTCAAGAAGCTGATAGTTTGCACAACCCGGGGTTATTTTATTTTCTCAAATGGACTCCTACATTTCAAGAAGCGAAGCAGGGTGGAATGGGGTGAGTTTAATGCCGTGGTTACACTTGTTTTTTCAATGCAACTTTTGTGATCGGATGCGCCAGATCGGTACTCAGCAGTGTCCGCATGTGTGCGACTGTCCACTCTTGACACTTCAATGCAACCTCCCTGATTGGATGTATTTCCACGCGGATATTCCCCGCAATAGGTGCATCCAAAATAGCACTTAGTGCAAGAGAGAGCCTTCTTCTTTTCTTTATGTTTTGTATATTTTGTAATGGTGGCAGGGCCAGTACCAGACGCGTTTTGTTGAGGAGAGAGCAGCGGACACAGCGGGTCTCAGCTGTGCTGTTTTTATTGAAGAATAGCCGCGAGCAAAGCGCCGCTAATTCAGGAATTAATTTCCTATGAAGTCTTCACTATAAAAGTCCCTTGTTATTTTGTTATTTAGCATCTTTTATTGCGAAGCAGCAA
Organism: Heterobranchus longifilis; assembly: GCA_028570985.1. NCBI lineage: Eukaryota > Metazoa > Chordata > Actinopteri > Siluriformes > Clariidae > Heterobranchus > Heterobranchus longifilis. The sequence continues at coordinate 8,294 of JAOVVB010137328.1, forward strand.
AAAAAAGGAAACGTTGGGTTTTCATCAGTAGTAACTCAATCTCAGAACCCATCAGTTATCCTTCTGACGACCATTTAGCCTCTGGGGTCAACTGTCAATATTTATAATAGCTAACGGACAGTAATTAGATATCTGAAAGTACAAACAGGGAGAGCGCAGGAGAGAAACTCATCATCTCAGAAACCAGCCCCGGTTTCCTTTGCTCTCGCTCGGGAGAGAAACCCCCGTGTGGCGGGAGATGACGCGAGACCTACGTTTGATAAAGTCGCCCGGTTTGTGCCCACATGCTGTCCACACCTCACTGAGATTTGAGCTCAATGCGAGCCAGGTCACCTCTGCATGTGGTCTGGCTGATCTGATCCCAACGCGAGCAAGATCTGACCTCGGAGCGTACAGACTCGACAGTTAATGCGTCCTAACATGATCGGACGACAGAAGTCACGTTGAAAAGACGAGTGTAACCACGGCCTTTAGTAACAGCATCAACATCTTGCTCACCACATCGTGGTCACGACATTAAACCTGTAGAGAAACATCAGAGGTACAGTCCAACGTTTGGGACGAAGCCTTGTCTGCAGTTTTACCCAGAATCAGATGAAAAGATGGATATCAGTTTAATTTCTGTGTGTCCAGTACAGAAGGTTGTGTCTAGATGGTAACCCCAGATCTGCAAAAGTCTCGCGAGATGGATACGGTTATGCATTAACCTTAAATAGTTAAAGTGGCAATAGGCAACTTTTCTGCTTTAAATTATCATTATGAAGTAAATGTTGATTGCACATGTAATGGCTATAGAATTATGACACCATCAGTGTTTAGATTTGTTCCCTATAAGCCTCGCGTCCACTATACAATTCTGTCTGCCACCGAGGATGAACTCCTGGGATGAAATGAAGGCTCGCTTTATGGCACAAGCTCCGGGACTTGAGAGGGTTCACAGACTGCAGAAACAGTCTTCATTCTTTCTACTAGTCCAGTAAAACCTGCCTACTTATTAATACTACTGGGTGTTATACTGTGTCTTTATTATAGCACTGAGATTGAGGTTTCAAGTTGAAATGGTTGTTTATTTTATGGTTGTATGTTGTCATTAGCGTTTGCATTAGTAACAGACTGACTACGGTCCAAAGCAAGCAGGTGACATTATCTGCAGCTCACCGGTTTGTTTCTCCTTGTGCAAAAGAAACAGACATCTATGTTAGTGTTAGCTACCGTTAGCCACACTGCTAACGGACAGATGGAGAGAAACAAACATCTATGATATATTGTCCGTTTGATAATCCAAACAAAGATGGTTTCTTGCGGTTCCGAAGTGTTGGTGATCGTCATGACATTTAGAAACAAATGCAGTGTGTCCTGTGTTGTTGTGGCTCGGAGGAAAATGGAAAGCGAGTGATTTGGTTGTCTTTGCGACAGCAGCAGCAACAATAATACCACTTTGAAACGCTAGGGGGGGTGTTTAAAAGTTGTCTATTGCCCCTTTAAGGTTAGATAGGTATGGTTAGGCATTAACCTTGAATGGTATGGTTGGTATAGGTCGTCGGGAAATGAGTCTCGCAAGAGTTTTAGCAAGTTTTTGCAAATTCAGGGTTACCATCTAGACACGACCAGTACAGAAGACGTGGTTAGCCTAGCTTAGCACAAAGACTGGAAGTAGGAAGAAACTACAAACCAGCTAGAAAGAGTGGGGAAAAAACCCCCCAACATCAACAACTTGTTACCTAGCAAGCTAGTAACAAATATATCCATTTAAATTTATTTTTTTCCACAGGTGAAATAAAATGATACAACATGAACATAAGACAACTCCAACTTTGATGAAAGGTGCACTTCTTATGCTATAACTAGGCTAGCAACAGTTAGATAGAACACATTTATCTCTGTACTGGATGCACACAGATACAATTGATCTTCTTATCTGACTCTGGGTTTCTCTCTGTTTCCCAACATGTCAAGACTGTTCCTTTAACAGACAGTTTTGTCACATACCTCCAACATTCCTCATGTCCTGCACCCGCGCAAAAGTGTCTCCGAGTAATACAAACACTCCACAAACTGGCTGTAATCAGACCAGACCAGATATAATCTCAACACAGCGGCAGAAGAGCCGATCTTTTTCCGTGTTGCGTTAGCAGAGGCAGATTTATGAAGTTACATGGTGAAGTGTCTCGTGTAGTCGTATTCTATTGTGGGAATGACAGCCTGCACAAACTTGAGGAAAATCAGAAGATACCTGGAAGTCTCAGTTAAGGAAAACACAGAGGAGCATGGAGGGAAGTTAACAAATAGATCAGTTATTAAAGATCAGTGGGAGAATTTGGGGAAAACTTTTAAACCTCATTTGACTAGATTGTTTCTGTAAATAACCATAATATCCCACTGGACTGGAGCTGCTGCCAGCCATTCAGGAAAAACAGGCAGGAGGACCTGAGGGAAACGGCTGCCGCTGCTGCTCTTTTGTCTTGTGCTGTGGTACTGAACTAAGAGCTTCGCTACAACAACTTTTCTCTCTCACTCGCTCTTTTGACCTGGCATGGTTCCCACACCTCCTTAAACATCAAACTCAAGGACTTTCCAGGCCCAATTCCCTCAAATTCAAGGACCCAACACGGCATAGTTTGAGACACGGATCAAGGTTCATTACTGTTACAACAGTGAGAATATTTTTACAGCAGGCTGGAACATGAAACAATTACGCAACTGCTGCAGCCCCCATGTCCTACAAAATTACATTCCCATACAACTAAACTGCATTCTCAGTTATGTTTCGAGGGAAACATTTTTTTCTCCCGGTCGCAGGTTTAAACACCTCGTTAACTTTTAAATTGATACAAAACTACTTTGTTATGTTTAGGCAATAAAACCACTTGGTTAGGTTTAGAAAAAGATTGTGGTTTGAGTTAAAATAAGTATGTTAGTTACATAACAAAATATAATTACTATGTCTGTTGCATAAAAACATTGATTTTTGGTTTCACACGGGACACGAACTGTGGTCTCTTGGGTGAAAGTCTGTGTTTTGGGGACCCATAATATATAAATTCATGCACTTTCAATGACCCATTTCTATTTATGTCTATTTTCAAAAACCTTCAAGGCCTTGATTTCCCTCCCCCTCAAATTCACAAACTTTCAAGGTTTTCAAGGACCCGTGGGAACCATGGCTGGCTATGGTCTCTCTCTCTGTGATAAAACTGTGTTGCAGAAGTTACTGACGCAGTTTCCTCACAGTGGTGACTCTGCAGGGATGAGGCACAGCAGAAATTGCACATATTTACATTCTTTCTTCCCATATTTTGTGCCTTTGAACATAAATGCCTTAAATTACACATTGCACAAGACAAAATGTGCAATTTCCTGTGGTTTTGCTGGTCCTTATAAGTAAATGAGGGCCAACACAATTTGGCCATTTATTGCTCAACAGGCCACGAAACCTGAGTACATATCCTCCCAAGTGTCCATAGTATCTTAATCAGAATGATTGCATGTGTCAAAGAAGCAGTCATGTCACCGGTTATTACCATCAAAGGATACATATGCACTCCCAGCTCTCCTCCTCCTTCTGCCACAGTCTCAATGATCTTTTTCATCACTTCAGCATGTCTGAAAGTAAAGGTCAGATCAGCCAAAGGTTCTTATTAAATAACATTTTTAAACAGACAGTCACTCGATCAAACACCCCTATACACCTGTGAACTCTGCACTTTATAAACTTTGCACACTGGAGTTCTCAGCTGATAGCACGATGCATTACATTAATGCAATTTTATTTTTTAATTCTACTTTTATCGGTTAATAGCACATTCATATATTGCACATTCCTGTCAATATTCCCTGTAT
>JAOVVB010137357.1:0-12132 GCA_028570985.1 Heterobranchus longifilis
AGATGTGCAATTTACAAGTTGTGATCTTGAGTGGAATGAGAAACCATGTCAGTGAGGGACATGGGTCTTGTTTATGATATACATAATATAGTAAACAAGCCAAGTTAGCCCTCCGCGCTAATGCGCGCTAACTACACTAATCACAGATCGGAAATGTGCAGCAACATTTTTTGCCGACACTTGATATCAAATAAAAGCCAAAAGTCTGCCTCCGTCTCACTCAGACTCACCCTGGGTCTGCGTCCGCAGCTGCCTCGACGACGGGATGACATGATGTAGCGGAATGATTTTACCCGGAGAGCAGAGTGAAAGCGAGGAGTACTCACTCTGCAGCTACCTCCTGTGACTGAAATGTCTCCAGAGGTACACTGCACACTGACTGACCAAAAAAAAAACAAAACCCAAAACCAAAATTGAGGAATCTCAGTCGACTGTGGGTTCTCCGACTGATAATTTGAATCTTGGACTTTCAGGGGGGGCAGCCCTAACACAGGGCTCGACATTAACTTTCTAATGCACTCGTCCAGGTAAAAATGTTTTACTGAAGTTAATACATTTAATTAGTTTATAAAATGTGAAGTTATTCTACTGTACTGTTTGGTTTTTTTTAAAAGGGACCTCTAAAGTTAAAATCAAATAATCATCTTTAACCTGTCATAAAAGCTGACTTTCCCTTTATAGTTCTCAAAAGCTGTTCCATAAAATCATATGAATCTGTGTTTGGTCATAGGGTCATCCTGAACAGGAATCATTTGGAAACTTCAGCTAATCTATGAAGGAAAGGATTTTATGACACCTCAAAGATGATTATTTGATGATATTTTAACTTTGGGGCTCCATTTTTAAATAGAAGAACAGTACAGTAGAATAACTTCAAATTCTGAAATAATTTGATTTCATACATTGTGCAATATAATGAGGGTTTTACTGTACTTTAAAGGTAAGAAATTACTGTTGAAATATGGTTCTTTCTTCGTCCTTTTCGGCCACTCCAAGCAAGCACCCGTACCGTAACACCACGAATAGACGAGCATCAAAGTCTAAGCAGCAGCTGGCTTGACCGGGTTTTCGCAACCGACGGCTCACTTGACCACCGTCAGTCAGACACACAGTGTTTTTTTTTTTGTTTAGGACTTTTAACTTGTCTGTTGGGGCAGGACAATGTCTCTTCCACTTGTCCTACAAAAAAAGTAACTTGTCCTGGACAAGCGGACAAGTCTCAATATCAAGAGGTTTTTTTTTAGCGCCCCCAGCTTTTCAAATCCTTCCTGTTATTTGTTTTTGTTGTTGTTGTTTTAGGTATTGGTGGAACACATTCAGCCCAAAGACCCAGCTAATGGTTTGCAGTACCAAAAGACCCTACTGGGAGCCGTGTTGAGTATCTCCTGCTTGTTGAAAACCCCCGGTGTGGTGGAGGGACATGGCTACTTCCTGAACCCGTCCCGCTCCAGCGCCCAGGAGACAAAGGTCCAGGAGGCCAACATCCACCAGGTAAACATCTGCTGTTTTGTTTGCCTTTTTTTTAATATTAGAAATGAAACCATTAAGTAAAACTACAAATGTCTCATTCCTAATGATATTTACTCCACTTGTGTTGCAGTTTATGGGTCAGTTTCAGGACAAGCTGCACCAGATCTTGAAAAACTTGCTCCAGCGATCCGGTGAGACGCGCCACCTGCTGCTCTCGTGGTTGGGCAGCTGTCTGCAGGCCAACGCTGGTCGGGCCAAGATATGGGCCAATCAGATGCCAGAGATCTTTTTCCAGATGTACGCCTCGGACGCATTCTTCTTAAACTTGGGTGCGGCGCTGCTGAAGCTGTGCCAGCCCTTCTGCAGGCCGCGTTCGCCCAAACTGCTCACCTTCAACCCGACTTACTGCGCCCTCAAAGAGCTGAGCGAAGAAGAGAGGCGCAATCGCAACGTGCACGCAGCAGGTTAATATTACACGTGAAAATTAGCGTCAGTAACCCATCCCCCTTTTTGCCATTTTAAATACCAGGGTACCCGAGGGGGTCTTAAAAGTATTTAAAAAAAAAAGCATTGGATTTAATATTTTCAAAATAAGGCCTTAAAAATATTGAATTTAGTTTGCACGGATTAAATAAATACCGTAATGTCATAATACATGTTGTGTGTGTGTGTGTGTGTGAAATGTTACAATTTACTCAGTTTGATGAGACTTGGATGTTATACGACAATACAGGGACTGTTTACGTCAGTGTATTGTTTTACGCTCTTGACTGTAGAGTGTGCACGAGGTCTGGTACAAATTAGTCACTTCAGTTGTCAGGAAAGAAAAGCCGTGAAGTAAATTTCATCCTAAGTGGTATTAAAAAGGTCTTAAAAAGACTTAAATTGGGGCAGCCTCTAGCTCACCAGGTTCTTCCTGCTTTCCTGTCAATCTTCAAGCTGCACTATTATAAAGGGGGTACCCTGAATACATTACTTTGTGATTTTTATGTATGAGTATTAAAGCGGAAGCTCTGGTATTTGTTTTGCTTCTATAAGTGGGCTTATAGCAGATTTTTTACAGCAGTTCTTTTAATAGCAGCAGTATACATACAATTCATGACTAAATGATCCCCAATGTCTTCTACCAGGTCTGGACAAGGAAACCTGTCTGATCCCTGTGCCCCCTCAGCAGCTGGTGGAGTCTGCTCAGTCCTACAGCCTGCTGACTGAAAACCTCATCCTCACACAACTCACGCTGCATCTTGGCTTCCACAGGTACAAACCTTCAAACGAGCGCGACTTCCGCAGAGAGATCCAGCAGAGACGTAACGTGCTGTGTGTTCCTCGCGTTTGCACCATATGCCGGCGTTAACCCGTGCTGTCTTGTTTTTCCGTTTTGTGTCCACGGACCTGCGCGCGTGCGTTGACGCAGACTCCACGAGCAGATGGTGAAGATGAACCAGTCTCTCCACCGGCTCCAGGTGACGTGGCAGGAGGCCCAGCGAGCGGGCAGCCCGATGTCGGAGCAGCTCCTGGAGCAGTTTGAGCGTCTGATGATTGTTTACCTGTCAACCAAAGCTGCCACCACGCAGCCCGCCATGCTGCAATGCTGCCTTAACCTCCAAGCTTCCACGGCCGCTCTGCTGGTTCAGCTTGGCGTGGGGAACCAGGGGCCTGAGCATGTAGCACTCAGTTTCCCCCTGCCCTCCCTGCAGAATACTATGCTCTGCTATGTACCAGGTAGGCGTGTAAATCACAGCTTTTTTATCACGATATGACATTATATCGATTCTTTGGAAAACGATGCGGTATTTGCTGATATCACAAAGTCTTGCCACGATACGACTTCGATTCGATTCAATTCAGAGGCCTGCGATCGATGCGAGACGATATCATTACCATTTAACACAATCGGTTACATTTAAATGTCAACTAAAATATGATTTGACGATTTTATCACTGAGCTGAGATGTGACAGAAATAATGTTCATGGATGAGTTAATGTATTAAAGTGTTATTCATGTGATGTTTATTCACATGTTATATATTTAATTCTAAGATATTGACAGTTACAATGCAAAAAAACATATTAATTGATAGTAACATCATTTGAATGTAACAGCATTTTTCCCCCCTGATGTTACGACACCTTGCCTGCATGTAATGTTTTTAATAATGAGTTTATAAAAACACTGCAGGGCTCAGGTCAAATGAAAAATGTCAGTTTTAAACCTGATATTTAAATCTCTAACTCTGGGGTTATATGCAGCCGATACTACAAAATGTGTTGAAATCTGCAGCTGTGCATGCAAGGAAGTGGTTAGTCACTCGCACTACAATTATTCATTCATGCCAAACATTCCTTCATATGATAGTCATTACTTAAATGCTCCTTTTGTATGTCAGAGTTTTTTGCAGAAAACCTGGGAGACTTTTTCATCTTCCTGCGTCGATTTGCAGACGATGTTTTGGAGACTTCTGCAGAAAGTCTGGAGCAGATTCTTAACTTCATTACTGTCTTCATGGGTAACGTAGAGAGGTGCGTGTTTTAATCTATCATGTCAGTGATCGTGGTCGATTGAAAGGAAGAATTGTGAGGCTTGATTGGTGCACACCGCCTTGTTTTTTTTGTTTTTTTTTGCTTGAATCCCTCCTGTCCTGTGTTGCGCAACAGGATGAAGAACCCTCATTTAAGAGCAAAGCTTGCCGAGGTCTTAGAGGCCGTGATGCCCCACATGGAGCCGGTGGCTCCTGGTGCTGCTCAGCCAATCGTGTTCCTCAGAGAGAGAGTCTTCTGCTCCTACAGACATGCACCTCAGCTGGCCGAGGCCCTCATCACTGTGTTTGTAGACATCGAATTCACAGGTATTGTAGTTTTGACTTGCTACTGCATGCACACTTGAAAAGAGTAAAAAAAGATATGGAGATGTTTGATTTGATTTAGTTTCCCCCTCTCCTTTTTTTTTCAGGCGATCCTCATCAGTTCGAACAGAAATTCAACTACAGAAGACCCATGTATCCGATCCTCAAGTACATGTGGAGCAAAGAGAACTACAGAGAGAGTATCAAGGTAACAAGAAACTGGTGTCTTTGAGAGTTTTCATCCAAGTAAACTGTTCTCAAAATTTTGACGGCCTCACAAAAAGAGACTCCCGGGTTTAATTATTTTTCTGTGTGAGTTTGGTGTTTTCTTTATGTGGTTGCTGTGAGACTGTTTTGGTGCATTTGATAATCCTCAAAACTCTAATCCTGTTGTCCCAATGGCTATAAAGATACTTCTGAAATCCCTCTCTTTTAGGGCTGGGCACTCTCGCCAAAATCTTCTGTCCCGATATAGGTAGTTCCATATCTTCATAATGATATATATCACGATATAGCATGTTTTCTGGTTATTTAATAAATAAATAGTCTGTATGAAATAACCACATGGTAAAGCCACATTTTTTTTATACTCCTGTGTGAATTAAATAATAGTATTGAATATTTTCTCATTTAATTAAGAACTTTAGCGAAAACTGAACAGTTTCAAGTGAAATTATAGAGAAAAAAATAAATATTTGTATTCCAGCTATACACTGACTGTGTTTCCATCCATGCACACAATTAGATTTTCTGAGGAATTTGAGATAGCGTGGGCTTTTTGTTATCGATTTAGACGATGCAATTGTGTGTCATGATATCTCAATATACGATTTCATCACCATACAATTCCATTAAAAGATGATAAATGATCATATTGAATTATTGCCCAGCCCTACTCTCTTTAAGAACAGTCTCACCTAAAAATTCACTCACCACTGAGGGCATAAAGTCCTGTTGAACTACTGCATAACAATGTTGGTATTAGATAAATATTGACAGGGTGGCAGAATAGGAGAAATATAAATATGGTGTTAATATTTTGCGGTTGGCGTTCATAAAACTCTTAATAGGGTATGAGGTGTATTACAGAGTTTATGATCGGGCAACTTCATTAATAGCAGACATCGATTTTTTCGTGAGCAGCAAATAAACTCCTCAGTGTTTTCTCACTCTTATTACTCTCAGAGCAGCAGTGAGGAAAGAAAATGCCCCGATGGTCTGGTAAACTGTCCAGGATGTTTCATTATATTTCACCCAATGCATGCTGAGATGAGTGTAAAAGCAATAAAAATGAATGAGGGCAAAAAACAGGCATGCATGGTTTATTACCAGGTGATTATATTCTGGGAAACTGTAGTTTATCAAGCAGATGATTGATCCCAGTGTGCTATTAATTTAGTTTGCCGTCTCTTGTTTCAGCATTTGGCGCACTATGCATCTGAGAACCTGGAGGCCATGAACCCCCCTCTGTTCCTCAGGTTCCTCAACTTACTGATGAACGATGCCATCTTCCTACTGGATGAGGCTATTCAGGTAAGATTATCTGTACTTGCAAAACTTCACACCAGAGCCGTTTTCTCATGCGAACCGGTTCATAATTTGCTCATAAACAACCGAGCCGCTTGTCGTTCCTTGACTTTTTCTGACAGAAGTTCCTGAATCTTGTTGTCTTGTCAGTTGTACATTTTCATTGGCCGTCTTTGTGCAAATGACCCTTCTTCTTCTTCACCCTCGGTTGTTTGTTTTCTTCCGGTTTTCGACGCCAACCGCATGACAGAAACGTCATCAACACGCCCACTCGCTCGCTGTGAATTCTCCGGACAGTGACCGACTCTATTTACACACGGCCTCAATCGGATCATTACACTGACTTTGTACCGGGGAGCTGGCAGGGTGAAGTCTGTTTAATGTCTGCTCATTTGCGTTCTCACATACAGCTCCTCCGAGTAATGTAAGTTCAGGGTTGCAGTGCATGTGTGACATTTTTTTTTTTTTTTTACAACTACCATTATGTTTTCACTTCTGTTTCGTCTGGTGTTTACTCAATTTGTTGCGGCGCTTACTTTGCATTTAATTCAAGGTCAAGGTCAAGGTCAAATTTATTTCTATAGCGCATTAAAAACAACCAAAGTTGACCAAAGTGCTGCACAGTACACGGTATCAAATACTACAAAACAATTTACACACACAGAGATAATACTAGCCAATACTATAGCTACAGCAATACAAATTGGTGGTAAAAGCACAAAACACAAAATGCTAATAACTTGTTTATTATTTTAGCTGTGTTTTTTTTTATTTCATTAGCTCAACAAAAACAGTACATCTATCTTCTTATCTTGTAGTACCTGAGTAAAATCAAGGTTCTGCAGTTGGAGCGGGATCGAGGGGAGTGGGAAGGCCTGGCCCCCGACGCCCGACGAGAGAAGGAGTCGAGCCTGCAGATGTTTGGGCAGCTGGGACGTTTCCACAACATCATGTCTAATGAGACCATCGGCACTCTGGCCTTCCTCACCTCAGGTCAGGCAGGAAAGATTTGATTCTACGTATCGATTCATACATTTAAAAATTCGTCTTCATCCTTGTGTTTTTCTTTTATCATTTTCCTTTTTTTTTTTTTTTTTTTTTTTTCTCCCCCCCAGAGATCAAGGGGATCTTTGTGCACCCCTTCCTGGCTGAGAGGATCATCTCCATGCTGAATTACTTCCTGCAGCACCTGGTGGGTCCGAAGATGGGGGCTCTGAAAGTCAAGGACTTCAGTGAGTTTGACTTCAAGCCCCAGCAGCTTGTTTCTGACATCTGCACCATCTACCTGAATCTGGGGTACGTTGTGAATTGTGAAACAATAGTAAATCAACTGTCAAAAATAAGTATTTACAGTACAGTTTTTTATATGTTTGATCTCATTTTATTGGTGCCACATCCTCTGGAGAAGAAATACAGTGGCACATTGTTGAGTACGATCAATATTGTGGTTAAAAAAAAAAAAAAAAAGCAATAACAAAAAAAGTTTGTTTATGTCTTTGGCAGCGATGAGGAGAATTTCTGTGCTACAGTCCCAAAGGATGGACGATCGTACTCTCCCACCCTCTTCTCCCAAACAGTCCGGGTACTGAAGAAGATAAACAAGCCCGGGGACATGATTGTGGCTTTTGGACTTCTTGCTGATAAAATAAAGGTATCATTCGAGTTGGAAACTGTTTGCCAGATAACACTAGAATACATATTTTGTATACAAGTCGTTGTTTTATGAATCTATGCAGAATCCACTGTGGCGAATACAAGTGGAAACAGTCAAAACGTTTGTTGTCGTCGTGCCTCTGTGTTAGTCTCATGCAGACAGACAGCAGCAGGAGGAGGAGACGTATGCAGACGCCCCAGATGAGTTTTTGGATCCCATCATGTCCACTCTGATGCTCGATCCCGTTCTCCTCCCTTCCTCCAACGTCACAGTTGACCGCTCGACTATAGCAAGGCACCTCCTCAGGTTAGTTACGTCCTACAAAAGCACTTGAATTCTCCCGAGGTGGTTGGCATTATTTCGCTTTTCTGTAAGCAGAAAAACTGGGATATCCGTGCCTGTATTGTAATCTGAGTAATCGCTATGAATGTACAGTCAGAAATGAAAGGAAAAGCCCATCTCAAAATCAAAAAATACATATTTTTCCTCACACCTGTAGTGCTATTTATCAGTCTAGATTGTTTTGGTGGGAGTTACCGAGTGTTGGGAGATATCAGCCGTTAGAGATGTCTGCCTTCTTTCCAGTATAATGGAACGGCTTGTGGCCAAAAAAAACCACAACAACATTTGAAAAAGTCAACAGCAATGTCTCTTTCCAGAAATCACGACCTGGTTATTCAAGATAATCCACAGACATTGCTGTGAGCTAGCAGTATCCAACTATTAGTTACGAGCGAGTCTCTCGTGGTGGGTGTAGTTTGTTCATTTTGTTTGGCGCTTTGAGCACGTCAAGCCGAGTGCCGTCTAGTTCCATACAGGGTTGGAAATTAACTTCTTTGTCCACTCCAACACTGGATCCGTTATATTCTAGAGCAGAGTCTTTTTTAAGCCGAGGACCCCTTACAAGATAGAGAATACACCGGGGGACCCCCTCATGTATGTCCTTTTGGAATAATTTGACGTAGCTTCTTTTTTTTTTACACTTCTATAGTCTTAGTTATGTGAAAGAAAACAAGATAAATCTATTAATATATTAGACACGTATTAAAATATTTGCAGATTCTAAGAGTTCTAGATTTGTTAGACTGGAAAGTAATCTATGAACTATTATAGATTTCAACACTGGTTCCCAAACTTTTTCACATCATCGACCCCTAAACTGACACAAAGTCCCAGTGTCCCTCATCTGACAGGATTTTTGCCTTAAGATGTTTTATTACAGAAAGTGTATGAAACCCATGACCAAAAATAGTCATATATGCTGTTATAGTGGAAAATACATTATTCCCATTTTTGCTGGGGATCCCCTGGAACCCCCTTAAGGACCCCTGGCGGTCCCTGGACCCCACTTTGAGAACCAGCGTTCTAGAGAAGGCAGACATCACTACGGCCGATCTCTCCCAACACTCAGCAACTCACACCAAAACAGTTTAGATTGATAAATAGCACTACAGGTAAGAGAGGAAAAATATGTGTTTTGGATTTGGGAGTGAGCTGTCCCTTTGATACTTGTGAATGAAATGTGTTTTATACATCAAAACTTGGTGTGCAGGAGTCAAACGAGTAACCGTTTATGAATGATGTCCTCCTCGCAGTGACCAGACAGACCCTTTCAACCGCAGTCCTCTAACCATGGACCAGATCAGGCCGAACGAGGAACTCAAACAGCAGATCTTACAGTGGCTGGATAAGCATAAGCAGGAGAGGCAGCAGCTGGGGCCCAGTGGCTAGCCGCGATCCCTCACTGTGATAATCAATGACTGCATCCCTGTTTTCTTTCCCGGCTCGCGTGCTCCTCTGCTTCTTGGCTAATCCATGGTGTGCTTGCCTCTGTGGATTTTCTTCTGACTCCTCCGGTCAGACTGACATTGCATTCATGCAGCCTTCACGCTCAGTGGATTCTCTCTGTGACAACAGTCCAGGAAAAACTGTAGCCCACGACCGGCAAAACCCGTACCGATCCACACAGTAGCTGTCCGACTCCCACGATGCCCTATGGTAACATAAGTAGGGTTCCACTTGCCCTGAATACTGTGTATTAATTAGTTATTATTACAATCCGAACTGTGGCCAGAAGCATCAGTTTCAACAGAATGTACTGTATGAACTCCTGACTGACCAGCTGGCCCGAACCAGATTTTATACTGCAAGGTAAGTATTTTTGGGAACTCTTTAAGGCAGAACACGGACGGAATTGTTTATGATTTGACCTTGGTTTCACCTTCATGCAGAATACATTACACACTGCCCTTTAACGGTCTTGAACACCCTACATTTCAGCACTTTTGGTTCAATCTCAAGCAGCATTGTAAATAAAATTAGCAATTAAAGGCAAGGCACAGGTAAAAACCGAATTTAATTGTGTGTGAGTTTTATTTTAGTGGAAATAATATAGGTTTACTTGGAGATGTTCAAAATCTTGTTCACTGTAATAAGACACCCGAAGCACAAAACCATACTGTGTACATTTTCTTCTTGTATTTTAACATGTACAGATAAGTGTCTTTGCACTTTCAAGTGCACATGCCTTTAAACAAGCGCTAATTAAAGACCTTGTCAGGATCTGAGAGCTCGCTAACTAATAGGCCTTTCTCGGAGCAGTTTGACTTTGTCATTGCAGGAAAAGCACAGGTGTTACCGGTAACACTGGCTCTGTTTTATTCGAGTGTCCCAGTGAGACGGACAGTGAGCCAGTATGTACGATACCGGGAAATCTATCTAAGCAGCTAAATGAAATTCAGTCATCGTTAATTTCATTATTTACACCTATGCTCTTCCTGCTGTGACAAGTCACAACATCTTCTGTGAAATAGGCCTATAGGTTGTTGGATTTAAACTGTGTTTCAGTTGCTATACAATAATTACACTAAGGATGTAAGACGTGCAAAAACATAAAATGTAGTCGACCTAAAAATGCCAGAATGCATACTAAAATTGCTTGATTGTTGAGCGTGGCGTTGATGGACACTTGTTTGGTATGCTCACAAAATTAATACTTGGAAGTCCTTGGAAATAACATTTATGCTTGCAAGTTGTCTCAATTGTAAATTACAAATTGTTTCAGATTTCAGAAAGCTACAGAAGATACAATGCAACTGTCGCAACAGCCGTACTCCTCGTGACAAGCAAATTAATCATCGTGTAAAATCTGCGAAGTGCCCCTTTAAGACACTCAGCATTGATTGTGGGCACTAAATGACTGCTCCTGGCACAAAAAGGCAAAAAAAGATGCTATCAAAACACTGCTTTCCACTGGAAAAACATGGTGGTGTGGAAGTTCTTGAAATTTTACCAAATTTCTCCTAAACTGTCCACCAATGTCAGACTGACTAAATCTGAGGTGAAAAATAAGCCATGCAGTCCTTTCATAAAACATCTACAATGCCTAGTTTTAATTTTCTTTTTTAAATTAGAGACTAAATACATTTGCTGCTTTGTCCGGTGCATCTTTAACTGAGCTGAATAGCTTCTCAGGTAGATGTTGCAAAAATGTATTCTGGTTAGTTTTATTTGCAACACGATTAATGATCACAATATTTTCTCCATTTACTCACCCCTCATTTTGTTTAATTTGAAGGTCTAAATGACCACATTTCCTGTTATTAAACAAAACAAATCCAAAATATAGGGTGTTCAATAAGTTTTGACTGTCATCCTTTGAATTGACATCCACCAGTTTTAACTGATGTATCCTGATCTAGCATTTTGAACTGATTTTTTTGTTGTGTGCAAGCATAGTGGGCAAACAAATGATCAATAGAATCGGTGCCTAAAACCAAGAGCCTTGCAGTAAATGTCAGTGAATGAGGATCTGACTTGTTTCATAATTATGAGTTTGTTTCTTTAGGGCGTACAGGGAGCTGTGGGTAGAATACTAAAAAGAAAGAAAGATCAGAAAAAAAAAACATGACCTGTTTTTGAGTAGCTTTTTAAATGAAAGGGTTTTAATTCAAAATCAAGTGTGGTTGTATAAAATGGCAAAAATGTTGAGAGAAAGATTATGTATTTGTTGGCATGCCCTTGTACTGTATGTTGAATATCTACCACCCGAATGACGACATGGGTTAAATTATAATGCAATATTTTTGGTTTAATTGTGATTCTAAAATGTTTATTTTGGATGTACAGTATGATTAATAAATAAAACTAATGTATGTTATATAATATATTGTTCTCTTTCATTAGATTCAGAAATATGACAGTCCAGTCCATTGCAACATACTTGAAAAATGTTTGTTTTTTTTGTTATCGGAGCAGTGCGTAATATCCGTCAAGAAATAGATAACAGACAGAAAAATTTTAATATCGATTATTTACCAGTGCCTGATATTTGTGAATGCCACATGTTGTTTTAGAACAAGGTTGAGGTAAATATTTCATATCAAGGATGATATGAATGTCCCAGTATTTTTATCTTCCTTTTAATAATATCAACTGTGTCTCAGGTTTGTGTAGCACGCTTAAGTCTCAGTCTTTTCTATATTAAGTCTCCAAGTCACTTCCAAACAGCTTGTATACTGTAGTAGTGATGTCTATGTGTCTGCCAATCTCAGCAACTATATGTGAAATTGTTGAGCCCCCCCTTTTACAGCATGTACTAACAATTCTCACATGGCTTTAAGAGCTCAAACTATATT
>JAOVVB010137367.1:0-12132 GCA_028570985.1 Heterobranchus longifilis
CCCTCCCCGAAAAAATCCCAAAGCTTTATAAACTACACCAGCCAACAAATTAAGATAAAGGTAACAACGGTTTATCCAAAACATCTCACAGGCCATTGCTTCACTTTTGTACAAACTGAAACAAAACAAATAAAATTAAAAAAAAGAGTCCCAACTGATGATAAAACATATGAAGAAACAAGTCCCAAACACTGATGCTACAAAGAATTAGAAAAACATATGTACAGGACCCTGTATTCCTTGACTTTCTGGGTAAATGATCATAGGTGTTGGCTTGTGTTACGTGAGTGTTTATACAGGCATACAAAAAGTTCTCCTTGTTTCTTTTTTTTTTTTGATGTTCAGTTTCAATAAAAGCTCTTATTGGACCAAAACAAAAAACAAAAAAAAATCTGCCACCACCTCCGTCCCCAGTGTGTCCTCCCTCCGCCCCCCCTGATGTTTCCTGGTGCAAATTCAACAGCAGCAAGTAGCTTAGTGCCATTCAGGTCCATCTGGCTCCGGTGCGTTCAGGGTCCAGTGGCGAGTCCTCCCTGTGACGGACATTACGTAGATCCACAGTCTATCCCGCGCGGCGCCGTCTCTGTCACCAGATGACGCTGGATATACTGGTCTCTCTGGGCAGCAGCGGCAACATGGCGTTGTTGCCGTGGGCCTCCTCCAGGCTCTGCTGGCGCGGCGACTTGGACTGCGGCCGCTGTCCGTTGATGAGCGTCATGGGGATGTTGCAGTAGGTGTGCTGGCTGCCGAGCGTGGAGAGCGGCGGGAGCGGCGGGAGCGTGCCACCGGGTGCCAGGTCGTAGTCGTAGCTACGGTAATAGTGTTTCTGCCTCATCTGGGTGTGGCAAGAGTTGTGGAAGGTGGAGCGCAAGTCCGGGTGTGCCGTCGCCATGGCGGTGGAGGTGGCCGCCGCCATGGAGATGGCTGAGACGGTTTGGAGCTCGCCGAAGGGGCCCTGCTCGCTGACGTCCAGCACCTGCTCGTGGGAGATGCTCAGGGGCTCCATGCGCTTGAAGGGCATCTCGTAGAGCAGCTGCTTCCAGAACTTGGAGTTGAGCTTGTTGCTGGACGGCCCGCGCCACTTGATGACCGTCAGCATCTTGATGGTGTGTTTGAGGGCCTCCACTTCCTGGTAGTTCATGATGCCGCGCAGCTCGGCGCACTCGATCAGGATGACCTTGATCTCGCCGGTCACCAGCATGTTGCGCAGCCTCGTCTCCAGCTCAAAGATGCTCCACCCCCTCCGCACCACATAGCTGGGCGTCATGACGATGATGAGGCGCTTGCTCTGGTCCACGCAGCGCGCCACGTCCTCGATGTAGGCTGAATACACAGACAAAGATAGAGACATACACAGATAACTTTATACAAACGGCAAATGAAAAGCATTGCGCTGTCATGACTTACTTGCTTGTATACTGTATTTATTTGAGATATCTTTAATTGTACATGGAAGTACACGGAGCTCATGAGTGAAGAAAATATGATGAAACATCACAGAACTCTCATGGCCTCAGTGACTGCTTAATAAACTACTCCCTTTTATCAAAGTTTCAAACAACCAAATCCAATTAACTTTAGATGATTCTTAAAGAAACATTGAAGTCATTTAAATTAAACATCTGATGCATTCTAAAATTTAGAGTAACACTAATTTATTTCACAGCCTGGCATGCGGATATTTATACACAAAATGAAGATACAATAGATATTTTATTATATATTCTATCTAACTTAAATAAACACCTAAAGCCTCTATCGGTATCCAATACGCGCAGATATGAAAACTTTGTTTTACAGAAAATATAATGCAGATAACGATGCTTGGGGTGATTTATTTCAATGGTCAGCAATGGACTGATGCTGAACATACAGTACTCTTCTAAAACTGGTAATACATTGTATGCATAATGTATAATCTTTAATAAAGCAGCCTTCTGAGTACCTCTGCATATAGTCATATCGGTGCACAAGCCACATAGAAAAGGTCCGTTTTCATTCCAGCTAAAATAATCACTATATTGGCCGCCATATTAGTAATCCCATATCGGTCTGGCTCAAAATAATAATAGAATTATGGACAAAAACAAGAGGGAGGGGAGCACTTGGCTTTGCTATAAGATGACAATAAACATAAAACACTCAAAGCCAAGCAAGATACCTGTGAGCCTACATTTGCATCTTAACACCTGAAGATAATATAAGCGTGAGTTTGCAGTGATTAATACGTGATTAAGTGTTTCTCCGGGCCTGTCCTGAGTGTCAGGAGGAGGGAAGTGTGTGTGTGTGTGTGTGTGTGTGTGCATGTGTGTGTGCGTGTGTGCATGTGTATATGTGTAGCTAACGCCTGCTTTTAGCTTTTCTTGGCGGAGACAAAGACAGAGTGGCTCCTCAACAGCCGGTAGATGGGATTAACTGGGCTTCGCTTCCCAATCAAATCTTACGACCCTCTTGTTTGTGTGTGTGTGTGTGTGTGTGAGAGAGAGAGAGAGATAGATAATATCTTGCTGGTCTTTAAGCAAACAAATGCCACATCTCCTCTCCGCGTGTCGGAGAATGAAGCCCCTCTCTCGTGCCGCTCTCTGCCTGAGGTTTCACGATGAGAGAGGCCTGATTAGAGTAAACTTGGATTTGAAGTCGCCCTTTACATGACAAGTCAATATCTTTGCTGTGTGGTAATTGATCCTTCAGCGGTAATTCGTCATAATGCGTCCCCGGAGCTGAAACTCCCCCAGGAGGGTTTCAACACATTCACTTTAGGTTCAAGCAATCAGGCAAAAACAAGTTTTTCTTTTATCTTATCATGAATAAAACAAATGGCAATGGATAAATGGATACTATATAATTAGCTAATGAGGCGTAGTTTCATTTTACATTTTGAATTGATTAAACTGAAAGTAAATCTGCCCTCTCCGGGTGCTGTCTGGTAAGACTTTATAGCTTTATAGATTACATTCCTCCTTTCAGAGACCTCACAAGCTTTACAATCAAAGTGGTGCATGTGTAATAATTGATTCCAGTCTACATAAAAAATAACATCAACGCTAAATTACATGAGGCAGAAAATCACTGTTACCCTGCTCTCTATAGTAGCCCACTGTGACAACTAATCAGGATTTGTTGGACTGCCAGAAATTCAAACTTTCTGCTAAAACATGTAAAACAAGTCTCAGTTCTGAGCACAGTGGCAGTAAGGACGTCTCGTTAACAAAACAGAATTAACTACAGATATTACACAGTCTTTATTTGGTATTCAGCATCATTTAACAAATACTAGTAACACTTTATAATCATAATTCATAAATGGCATATTGATATTTAATTAAACTTTAGTTAATAGTTATTTAATGCTACAATTACTTTGTTAAATGGTTAATAAATACTTTGTGAAGAATCTATAAACGTTATTTCGACAGATAGTTAAGGGGAGCCATAGTCTCATTAAATATGCGCAAATTTGTGTAAATTTCCAGAACAGAAATGTGAACATTGGATAAAGCCAAGTTCAAAATTCTTGTTTCATTTTGTTGACATATTAGAGTCAAAGGTTTCTACTGAGGGAATTTTGAATATCACTTCATAAATCTGAAAATACTGTCAATAGCCATAAAACAACAAACAAATCTATTTTCGCTGTGTTTTTAGGAATAACAGAATATCAGAATAGAAACAGGAGTGAAACTGGACAGTTTGGTGTGTGTGTGCTACTGAAGATTTCTGTCTCAGAGTTTGAGAAAAAACGAATTTAAATGACATGGATTGTAAAATTCAGACATTTTGAGACACTACAGGTGAATCGGGTAAAAGTTGAACTAATAGATATCACCATGAAACTTACATTATGACAATTATTTTTTTGTATTACAAGTTTTCTGAATGTAATGCAGATGAATCTAATGCTAATTGTGATGAATTTAGGAGAAAGCTGCAGACACAAATAGATAAAGTGTAGTAAAAATAAACAGCTAAATGTGTATTTTGGATGATTTCTTTCCACTAGTCTGAAAGAAGATGTGTTATAGAAGCAAAATAACCCAAAATCTCAAAATTGGAAAAAAAAAGGATGTTTGCCCAAAAGTGTCTCCCCTTGATACTTTGCAACTAATGCTTCAAATAACAGTTTAATGGTTAATAAGCAGTTTATAAAGCATCATGTAATATTAATTTGGCCCCATTAAATCTTTTATTGGTGATCTATAAAAGAGTGATTATTTGTGCATTGATCTGTGTTTATAGATGCTTTCCAATGCAAACTGTGAACATCAATGATAACATTACTAATAATTACTAAACATTATTAGTTATCATTCACCTGTGTTTGATAAAAGTTAAAGTTTTAATTAACTATCAATGTACCATGTATTAATGATGGTTATTATAAAGTGTTACTCAAATACCTGAGGTGTAAATACAAACAAGATGTTTTGAAATGTAAAGTTGCATCCCTGTGCTCAGCAGCTCGAATGGCATTCATGTCAGTCAGTGAAATACTTTCTCTCCTCCATATTTCATCTCTGGTTTTGACAAGTTAAGCCACTGACTTGCAACAAACTTGTAATTTACCAGCTGGGACAATCTTGACTTCCAATTTCCGTGCAGCAGAAATCTGCTCAAATTTAGTTGCTGGCACAATCAGTAACAGCTACAGCTCAGAGGAAGATCAGAGATTGTGACATTTCAGTTCGAAGTCTCCTCAGCCAACATACAACCAGCAAAAGATCGTCAAAGTCACAAGACCGAGTGTCTTTTTGTAATCGGTTGTGCTTCCACTTGAATTTCAAGGCATCGTGATTCCTGGTGGAAAGTAGTCTGAGTATTTGATGTGTAGTTATGAAGTTTAGACACAATAAAACACTGAATATATTTCTGGAACTGATATTCTGTTTGAATTTAGTTTTGATGCAGTAAAACCCACACATCTAATTTCCTAATCACACCAATAAACACCTAAAAAACTAATCAGATAAATGAAAAAAAACATGTAATAATTAATGTTTTATGCAGGTTTTATAAGTTGTAACTAATGGCTTTACAATTGGTTAATTAATAAATAATTGCAGTAATAATAGATATTACTAACCAGGCCATTACAATAAGCTACTAGTAACAACGTATAAAGCCTCACAGATGATGACTTCTCATGTGTTACCACAATGACTCTCTACATTACTGACTGGATGAGAATCTGCATCAGTTTGTGTTGACACGAGCATTAAAAATCTGGGGAGAAAGTACCTCTAAGTAGTCTTGTGTCATCCTGGAAATGATCATTGGTGAAACCTAAACATAGATATTTACATTCAAAGTATGATCAAAAGATGTGCAGAAAAGCATTTAAAAAAAACAGTTCTGTCAATGTGGGGACATGGCTCTGGCATAAACTGTGTTTCTCCTGGTGATCCACTGGCGATTGTAAAACGGTAATCGCGCTGACCAGTTTATTCCAGTTTAATATGGGACATGTAGCATAAAAAAGCCAAGGAAAAGCCTTTTATTTTGGTGGCAGGAGTTCAGCCAGGTTGTACTTTTGCTGTCATGTATTAAAAAAAAAAAATACTGAATGTACGCTAGATATATCAGAAATCTATCAGAATGGTGAAAAAAAATAATCCAGCATACTGTGGAATACCACGTTACTTATCAGCGGCTCAGGAGAAGGATTGTTGACACATGTTGAAACCCCAAATGGCCAAACAGTGTTTATCTACAGCCGTGGATTATGCTTTATTACATCAACTGTTGAGATGCTAATACATTCCCAATGGGGACTAAATGTTTATACGGAGACACAATAAGCCAGCGAGCTGTGCCACCGAGCTGGAATGGCGGCAGACGCACTTTAGATTCCTCTCAATCCTTGCATTTTTATGCCATTTTTCCCATATTACAACAGTCCCCTCGCATCGAGCACATAATCACAGCAAGGGATTCGGTTTATAACCTTGGCACAACGCCACTGGAGGGGAACATAATTAGTAATGGCGGTATGTGCGGGAAGACAGGCAGATGCACGTATTCAAATGGAGGCTAATAACATAATGATATTATCAAACTCATCTGTGTGATGAGTTAATCAAAGATAAGCACGGGGCATGGTGAGAGACGCTCCGTTAGATATATACTGTGGCAAAACATGCATTAATATCCATGCATAAAGAGCTTTTTGATTGTACAGCTGGCATCATTACACAGCGGCATGCAGAGGTAGAGTTTGTATGGAGCTGGATCAGGACATGGATTGTAATAATGGGGTTGGCTCTTTCCACCAATTATGCTGTATATGTAATTCAGGCTATTATGCCTCCCACAGGCTTTACATTGTGTAGATACTGCTCTTTAAATACTAGAGGACATACATAACTAACTGGTACATATAGAGCTTTTCTAGTTTGTACTTTTAAAGCACAATGCATATACATTTTCATCATTCAGATTCACATAGAAAACCTGAAGAGGTCAGACTGCAGGAGGGGCGGGACTCTACATTTGTTACACATTAGAACACTTTCTGCATTCAAGAGCACGTGAAACTGAGTTTATAAACTCCTGTGGTGAGAGAAGTATTAAGAAGCAATAAAAACTTCCCTCCAATAGCACTGTACATACAGGTAAGTATTATCTGCTTCCAAATGTTAGGTACATTATATTATTGGTTATTATTACTGATTACTGATTACTGACTATTACTGTTGCATCTACTGGAGGTGGAGCACATTTTTATCTTACTTTAGATACTTCTGGCTAGTTTAATCCATAAAATTATGCCATATTTTATAAGATGATCAAATGTTTTATTTGGAAAATCTAAACCTGCAAGATTCATTTAGTATAAAGCATCATTAACATAAGCATCAAATAAAGGACAAGTACCTCCAAATCTACCTCACCCTGGTGCATCACAAGGGACAGTTTTGGTGTTTAAATTTTTCGATCATTTTGGCTGTGTTAATGCATATGGCATACATTTTGGCAAGAGTGTGAGTTTTTTTTTTCTCTTTACATTTTGGAGGTTCAACCTCAGCTCCAGTTATTATAGCCGATTTAAAATTGTAGTTACTATTTTCCACCAGATTGAGCCATATTTGCCCTATGGGGCTATATTCCTGGTTTCCACTCAGGCTGCTGTATTATGGAGCACTGCAGTGCATCAAAATGTGCATCAATGTTGTTTATAATCATTGACTGTCCAGACTGAAAAAATAAAAATAAAAATCCTCCCTAGCATTTAGTATGCAGTAAATAATTAAATGTTTGTGTTTTTTTCCCCCATAAACAACTGTAGCATTATGTAAACAGTCATTTAAAGGGTTACAATTCTGAAAATGAATGAATATTTGGTAATTATGACCAGAACTGAAGTTGGTTAAAATATTTAACTCAGTGAAAGTGGAAAAATAATATTAATATATAATTTTATGGCAGTTTTTTGACAGACATTTTTGTCATTAGAGCACTTTTTTTTAAAGGGATGCATGAGGCTTTTGTATGGTGAGTAAATGTACTTAGTTACTTTCAACCACTGGTAAACTCAGAAGCAAATTCCAATCAAGTTATTTTCAGTTAAGTATGATTTATCTATTAATCTACTCTCATGTACAGGTTTAACTTTTCTCAGATTAACTGCTTTTAAACGGTCAAATTCTCAAAACTATCTGACTTATTTTGTCAGGTAATTATAGCAGATTAATTAGCAATTGTTTATTTTTGTGTCAGATTCATGAAACATTGTTACATGTAATCAGAGGCTCTTCAACCTGTCTCTGTTTCTTAATATACGGCCTCCCTGCACAGCATGCGTACTGCAGGGAGGAGGATGCATTAAAACAGAGTGACACTAAACTTCAGGGGTTCTTCAGAGATGCTGCTAAGAACACTGGGGTACTTTGAAGACCCCAAAAAATATTATTATAATAACCTAAAGGTTCCTTGGATAGCCACAAGTCAAGTCATTGTTTGGAGGTGCTTTTAGCAGGGGTTCCCAACCTTTTTAGTTTTCACACACTATCAATCACAACAAATGGTGTTTAGGTGTTAAAGCTGACTCAATATGTGGATATATTTTTGAAATCAAGTAGTAATTTCTTTATTTTTGTATTAGTTAGGCTACTCTACAATCTTTCCACATACCACCTGGCAACACGGTGAAAAAAGTACCCGCACACTGCTATCTTGTTCCCAGGCTTTACCTGTGGAAAACCATTTGTGGTTGAAACATTGTCAAGTCCATGCAGAATTAAAGAAGAACTGGGAACAAGATAGCAGTGTGCAGGTTTTTTCAATCTGTTTGTGCAGCTTATTGTTACCCATGCAGGATCTGCTAAAAATGCATGGATGTGCGTGTGCCTCTTAACTGCAAAAGTACCCCCTGTAGCATACACTGTGGTTGGGAATCACTGCTGTTAGGACTGCAGCACTTAAGAGTGCAAACTGCAGAACTGTTCTTTCTCATACTATAATGTGACATCTGTGTCACCACGTGCCATAATTGCAAATTTGTCCACTTTATAAGATGGAATATGCTGTTAATTAAGTGGTTTGTATTCAACTAACTACTGAAATGAAAGTAATAATGCAAAAATGAAGACACGCTAGTTTTTGTTTTCTATTCCTTTCCTATTCTTTTTTTCCACAAAAATGTGAACTGAAGAACCCCTAAATACCCCCCCCCTTTATATACTGATCCACTTCAGTTGAGCCAGTGGTTAGAAAAAAACTCATTTCATAATGATCAGATTAAAACAATGAAGGTCTTGCGGGTCTGGTTACGCCACAACACAAATGCATCACAGAAAACCACAAACAAGGCATATCACCACGGCACTGACAACACGAGCAACACCAAGCGACAAAAACATTCGACACAACTTGACATCGCCGTGAGAGAGAGAGCTTACTTCCTGTGGGGATCAAGTCCCTGTCTGGAATGAAGAGTTTATACCCATAATGCTTCTCCAGCACGTCGGGGAGGATCTCCAGGGCAAAGCGCTCCTCCTCTCGGGTCTCCTGGCTCCACTGGTCCGGGTCCACTTTGGTGTAGGACAGGTAAGCGTCGTAGTCCTTGTTATCTGCAGGCAGAGAGGTGGGGGGGCGGGGAGACGGACTCTGAGATGAAATGTCACAGCTCCTGTTATCCAGACACACCAGCAGGGTTTGTTATAGTCTTTGGTGTCCTCGGATCTTTCAAAGCAGACCATGTAATTCAGTTTTATAATCCCTGCTATCAAGCAGGTGCAGAGAGAGAAAATAAAGCCGTGGTCTCAGCAAACTGAATAAAAGAAAGCGTGTTCCCTTGAATATGCGCATCACTTCATGTATGGGCATTAAGAAGCTCCCGAAACCACTTTGCTTCAATTAAATGCGTACATGCTTTATGATTTGGACATAATGTTTCCTGCTCTGGTCAGCAAAGTTATGCGCCTCTATACCCCAGATGCTCGCTATCTATTTTCATACTGGTGCCCAGAGAGCTATTCATTCACTGGGAGACTTCATTGAGACAGGATGCTTCTATTACACTGACCTCTGGGCACTTTCTGCCCATCTGAGTGCTTTTCATTACAACTCCGTCCCCACTGACGAATAACGTTACCTTGATAGCTACTTTGTCCACTGCAGGCAAAACAAATTAGACTCCAGCCTGAGCTAAATGCCCAACACGGCCTGCTCGGCCGACGCATGGCGTGGCTCCATCACCCACATGAAAGCTCTGATTGATGACGAATTTGAAAGGGCTGAGCGAGGAGACGGAAAGTGAGAAGTGAGGGAAGACTTTAATGTGTCTTCTCAAGCTGGAGCACTTCAGCACAATGAGTCAGGAGGGTGCACACGTAAGACGTGGACGTGAGACGTCCCAGAGGCTCATGACTACTACAGGAAGGAGATAACAGCCTCTGGCTCATGTAGTCCTGCTAGAAGCTCGTTTATAGACATTGCACGGCCACTGTGTGGCCAAAAGAATGTGGACATTGGTCACATGTTTATGTACTTTCGTTGTTGTTTGTTTGGGCAGGTGTGAACACAGCAATCGCACTCGGGTGCAGACCAAAACCGGACCTCCATGAGGAGGTGGTCTCGGTTTGTTTGTGGTGAGAACGTGAACCGACCCACTACCAGCTGTACTCCGTAAGTTTGAGTTAAATGGCTCCTGTAGCAGAGGGCTCGGGATGAATTTACTGTTTATCTCAGACCATAAATATGTCATGAATACGGCCGCGGTCCCGCTGCCTCCTGCGGACACCGTGAGGAGAGCGGACGTCAGCTCTGGAGGCAAAGTGAGTCCGCTCTCGTACCGGTGAAGCGGCGAGGAGAGGCGGAGGGACCGCGGTCGTATTCATGTCACATTTGCAGCCGGCAGCCTGCAATCATGAGTTCTTATTATACATCCATTAGAAATATGCACCAGTCCAGAACACAGGACCTTCTTCCTGTATTTACTTTCTTGCTTGCTTCCCCCAAACACATCTGATGAATAATCAGAGTGTGAGTTCTCTGTGTGAAAAGAAACCGAACAAAGGAGGAAATGCTCTAAATTTACAAACTCATCAGTGACTCGGACCAGACAAATGAACTACAGGTGTGAAAACATCCTGAGGCTACATTCAAACTGCAGGCAAATCTGTTTCTCAAATCAGATCTTTCACACAGACTGTCTGCATGTTTGTTTGCAAGTGATCAGATCACATTTGTGTGTCCAGGCATCACCAACCTATCTGCATGGGTTGCCGTGGTAACGACGTAGGTGTCAGTAATTATGTAGCTACGCTGGTGATGAAGCTTTGAATGATAAAATATGTAGGGTTTTTTTTTGTAATTTTGGTGAACTGACCCTTTAAAATCACAAAAAAATCTTATCTGCCAGCTGCGACTGCAGTTGCAGCAGCGAATCAGATACAATGCATGTCATATTTTGGGGTCATATTCTAAAGAAAGAAACAAAAATATCAGATTCTATGTGTTTCTATATTCACTAAAATCTTATCTTCATATCTGTGCAACAAAAGGAGGGGGATCAGAACTGGGACACTCTGAGCTGTGATGTGAACACAGCCTTTGAGGTAAACTCATTAGAGACACGAGCGGGCTCTGGATCTGTGAGCTCCTGTCTTCATTAGGACTCTGGTCCCTCTGGAGACCTGCAGTGCGATTGCCGCGAGGCGATGTTTAACCCGCCAAGACGCCGCAGAAGAAGGGCGCGGGGGATGAGAGCGTCGGGTCGAGCAGCTGGTGTTGAAGAGGAGCGATTCTGGGATCAATCCTCAGTACTGTATCCCTTTAATAACCTCTCTATTTTACACTCCTGCCTCTCTCTCTCTGGGCCACGACACTGTCAAGATCCACTCACGTCCCAGTGGGTGATCTTAACATTTGGCGCTCTCACATGCAGAGGTGGAATGTGAAAAAAATGTTTTTTTTTAAAGTACATTTACTCAAGTATTGTACTTAAGTACACATTTTATAAAACTTTATTGGAAGTAGTTTCTTTCCCTGCCACCTTATACATGGAGAACTTGTAAAGTATTGGATGCAATATCTATGTTTTGATGTAGATTAAACTACCCTCCAGTATATTTAAGTACAACTGAAATAATTAGTCGATCGACAGATAATTAATTGGCAACTATTTTGATTTTTTAAATCATTTTCATGCTAAAACATTTCAAGCTTCCAGCTTTACAAATATGAAGATTTGCTGCTTTTGCTTCTGATTATTTTATTCTTAATAACTTAAGTACTTTTACTTTTAATACTAAGTATGTTTTTACCTGATTATACTAACATAATTTTACTTAAGTAACATTTTCAATGCAGGACTTTTACTTGTAATGGAGTATTTTTACAGTGTGTTATTAGTACTTCTACTTAAGTAAAGGATCTTAAATCAGGGGTCAAAAACTCAAATTGGCTTGGGGCCACAGCTGGTATTGTCATCTCATAGGAGGGCCACTTCAACATTCAAGTACTACAAGAAAGTGCAATATTCTGAAAATGTACTTTTTTATTTCCATTACAAACAAATAAAGCCTGTTCCACCGTTTGTCCCCACTCTCTTCTTCAAAAACTGACTGGGCAGTCACAGGCACCTTTGACAAACTATATTTATATTCGCTCCAGTTTACATGCATTCGATCAAAA
>JAOVVB010137378.1:0-12132 GCA_028570985.1 Heterobranchus longifilis
TACAAAGTTACTACAAACGACACAGTCATTTAGCATCTCTTTGTAGTCATTTTATAACGATCATCTTAAGTTTTAAGCCTAGTTACAGCTAGAAATCTAGAGCTACTGTGATGTTAAGATTTGGTTAAAAAAAAGAGGAAATCCAAAGAATATGGGGGCCTACAAAGGCACTACAAGGAAACTTAAAAATGTATGTTTCAACAGAATGTATTAAAGAGTAACTAAACCCCAGTTTTGGCTGAGGTGCCTGCCTCTACCCTGGAAGCCCCGCCCCCCCCCCGCCTCCAATCTGCAGAGTCAGGAGACGTTGGATTTATAGGAGGGGGGGGGCAGGGTTGGTCACATGGCACCAGATCAGCCAGGTTTCAACCAGCAGAGGGCAGCTGCAGCTGCATATTTGCCTCCATGCTAACATTAGCCACAATGCTAACATTAGCCACTTCAGTTAATGCCAAGTGCGAAGCACAAACATTTTGTCTATTCCTTGAAGAACGTCTTTGACCAAAAGCTTGCTATTAAACCAGATTTTTGCACAGATTTGAGTGTGCGGATGCCTTTTGTTACATTTCTGATTTTGTCTACAGATCCAGCACCTCATTTGAGCCTGACACTGGGTGAGCGCTGTCTTTTTTCTTGAACATAAAACTTGGTGAAATGGTGACGTATCAGTAGTTTGTGAACATTTTCAGCACATTTTGACAATACTGTGATAATACTGATAATTTTGGTCACTATAATTGTGATCAATGATGCGCAAATGATGCAAATTCGCTCATCGCATAAGTTGAAATATCTGAACTCCAGCGTCCAAACTCGCACGAATTAAGCAAGTAGATTAATTTATTCACGTCTGGTCTGCACACACTGTTAGATAATGTTTCATTACCGTGTTTTTCTCTGTTGATTTGTGTTTGTCGCCGTGTGCTCGTAGTTGACGACGAATGAACGATGTAAACAAAATGACGTCGGACCATGGATCTGCATCGGCCGCGGTGACGACATGCTCAAAACACGTCCCGAAAAGATGCCGACCATGCAGTTTCTCAGTCTGTTGGATCAGCCTCAGACTGAGGGCGACCCCTAGTGGACAAATAACTGCATGAAATTAAGAGGTGATTCATGCTGAATTTTGGGGGGGCACAAAAACTCATTTGGACGGGCATTGCCCCCCGTCGCTAACATTAGTTGAAACAGAATCCACCTCGCCGGATTCCTCTTCTCCTCGCCTCATTTTCGCTCAAACTAGTGAGCGATGTCTGTACAACGTTACAGCATCAGTGTCATTCTGACTTGACTGGAAAAATAATAATAAGTTGACGCCGGCTGCATCGTCACAGAAAACTCCACTATGATTGTTGCATCGTGGTCTGTGGAATTGTGGGACTTGTAGTTTTTGAACGATTAGCAGCAGGGGAAAGTAACAGACGGCTCAGGTTATAAAACATCTTTGGTTGTGCGAGTAAATCATTTTTCCGGTTGGCACAGATCTATTTTTAGGCACAAATGCGAGTGTAATGCTCGCACAGTAGAGCCCTGCATGGAGGCTTATCCGACAACCGGGCAGCTCATAACATTATTTCTGTGACCCCCCCCCCACTGTCCACCGTGTTATAAACACCTAAACAAAGGAGTTCCTGAAAAGAAACACAAGGATAAGATGCAGCATCAATAGATTATTCTTATGAATTCATATAAATCAGGCTGGAGCAGCTCCTGCAGCGTATGAATGTAAAAACAATGTGGAGAACATCTGGACGAGCCGACGCGAGGAGACGGGACTGAGTGCTGTAATTTATCCATACAAAGTTCACGTTCTGAAAAAAACGTACGCAATATCTCTGATGAGAGCAAATTATCCACCAGTCGTTCTGTTTGAATACCGGCTCAGTATTGAATGAATATGATGCTGCGTTGATAAAATGATGCTCCTCACATTTACTAATTCCAAACAGCCCCGGAGTTCCCAATAAATACAAGACTGTTGCTGCAGTACAATGCCTGTTATTTGTTAATGTTCTACACACTGATTCTGTGAATCCATTCAGTTTTTGATGAGTAATAATCTATTTTTTGTATTATTTGTTTAGACAGGGGAGGCCCTCAGGCTTCTTTCCTCTCCTGCACTGTATTAATGTCTTTTTTTAAGTTGGATACTCAACTTTTGTAAAATGACAGGAAGCCAAGAGCCAGTTAATACAAAACAAAAATTAACATTAATAATATTTATCAAATAAAATGAACGAAATTGAAAATGGAATTAACTTGGCACAAGGAGTGACACAAGCACTGTCTGATAAATCAGATATGTTGCTGGATATCATCATCGATGGAAAAATAATGGCCAACTATTTTGATAATTGATTACTTGTTAAAGTCATTTTTCATGGAGATTTCCTGCTTTTCTCTGTTTTATATCATATTAAACTGAATATATTGAACACCACCTTGTACTTTGACACACTGGGACATTTTTCACTGAATTCTGACATTTTATAGACAAAACGATTAATTGATTAATGTAAAAAAATAATCAGCAGATTATCTGCAGCTCTACATTTAACAGCTACAACAACATTTAGTTGTAAATGTTCTGGTTGCATATGAAAGAGTTTATACAACATTAAAGCTGGAAGCTCGTCCATCATGACATCACTCAAATGTTGAAATGATTGATAAATATAAACTATTGTCACATTTAGATCCTCCTCTGGCACTTTATTAGAAACGAGCTCGATTTTGATGTTTTTTATGCATTCTGGCTCCTTATTCAAAGTTAATCCATTTATTTTAACTGTAATTAGAAAATGGTCAGAGGGCCACATTTGGCCCGCGGGCCGTAAGTTGAGTATCACTGCTCTAAGTTATAGTCTATAGGTCATCACTTTTTATTTGTGAATAAATAATTAATGAAACATTATTTAGAAGTTTTGTGAATCTGCTGTTTAGATTTACAGAATATGATTTTACAGAGCAAACGCTGTCAGAAGAATTCAAAGATGAAGGCTGTGATATGTGTGTACATAATAAAATTATTGGTTACTTATGGCAAGTTTTGTCTTTATGCTTTTGGGCATCATCTATAGTATTAATGGACCAAAATGATGTGAAATTGCATAGTTTTAACGCAGTATAAATATGTTTGTAGTGGTGGAATGTAACAAAGTACATTTACTCAAGTACTGTACTTAAGTACAAATCTGAGGTACTTGTACTTCAGTACTTTCCTTCCCTGCCACTTTATACTTCTACTCATTACAATTCAGAGGGAAATATTGTAATTTTTACTCCATTACATTTATTTGACAGCTGTAGTAATTACTTTTAGAAACTACTTTGCTAATTTACTTTTAGAGCTGCAACGATTAGTCGACTAATCGATTGACAGAAAAATAATCGCCAACTACTTTGATAATCATTTAGTCATTTTTCATGCAAAAATGTCTCAATGACTCAAATATGGAGATTTCCTGCTTTTCCTCTGTTTTATATTAAACTGAATGTTTCTGACATTTAAAGACATCACTTTGGACATTTTTCACTTTTTGACAATAATTTATATTTTATAGACCAAATGATTAATCGATGAATCGAGAAAATAATCTACAGATGAATCGATAATGATTATGGATATCATTGTTAGTTGCATTCCTAGTTATTTTACTAATTAAGATTTCTGCATACAAAACATAAGAAAATATTGTTATTGTTAAAGAAATAAATTGTTGTTAAATATTGTTAAACATATCTTTGTTTTATCTTTTGTTTTACAGTATATTTAAGTACAGTTGAAATAATTAGTCCATTAACAGATAATTAATTGGCAACTATTTGGATTGTTTAAGTCATTTTTCATGCTAAAACATTTCATTATTCCAGCTTTACAAATGTGAAGATTTGCTGCTTTTTCTTTGAATTATTTTTAATAATTTCAAGTTTTTCTGCATTCAGTACTTGTAATACTTAAAGTACATTTCCCTGGTTGTACTTACATACTTTTACTTAAGTAACATTTTGAATGCAGGACTTCTTCTTGTAACAGAGTATTTTTACAGTGTGATATTAGTACTTTTACTTGAGTAAAGAATCTTAATACTTTGTCCGCCACTGTATGTAATGCATTGTTTGTTAATACACTGTTAATTCACTGTGCTCCTATTTGTTTTCATTTAGCAGCACATGTACACAATGTGTACAATTCAAATACTTTGCCCTAAAATATCAGGAATTGTACTGAATCCATCATCAACTACTAAATACTCATTATGCATATTGGTTTTCAAAGTATATGCGTATATATGGGCATGTCCAAAAACATAAAATGTAATATATATCCTCCCTTCAAAATGCAAAAGTACAAATCAGGAAAAAGCAATGCATTGCAATAACACCCCGAAAGATATAATTAATGTGGCCAGTCCATCTTAATATGGAAAACCAAGATGGAGGCCTGCAGGAAAACCCGAGACACACAGACAGAAGCGCTAATAAACAGCAGAGCTTTCACTTACTGCTGACCTGCAGAGCCGCCATCTTGGTCTGGGTCGGTGAAGTTCTTCAGTCTTCAGGGGGTTTCAGTAAAATGTCAGAAACTGAAGCTTTCCAGTTCAAACGCAACACATAAACCTCCGAAAACATTCTTCTTCTTTTGAGTTCACAGCTGCCATCTTCAGAAACTAATCCATATCACCCAGACGCACTTGTCTGGTCAGTGCAAACCCTCAGTGGAGAATCTGGATCATCCTGACGTCCACCACCTTCAGAAATCACCCCGCACCGTCTTCACTCTTTCTGACTTTCTACAGCACATTTTAACCACGGCAATACATGCTAAAAAACCTTGCTTTGTCCGTGCATACTTGCAAAAACGTTTTCTTCCTCCCCACGCCAAACAATTATCTAACTTTTGTCCGCCCAGGCCACGCCCCCTTACACCTGTGACCCTGCAGGGATCAGATCACCTGACCTGGGGTGCGTTCAGGTCAGCCCCCGGACAAAACGTTTATTAAAAGAAAATGGTTGTGCGTTGAACACATGATTGAACACCTGTGTTGTGCAAAGTGCTGCAACTATGGCAGCTGAGAAGGCCATTCTTATTACTAATGTATTGATTACATTGCCACAGCCTGATTATATTGATTAGAATCTAATCCCCCTCTGACTCACCGTCCAAACAAGTAAAACACTGCAGTGTGTTCAGATTGAATGTGTAGTATTAAACCATCTCATTTTTATATACATATATCCTACCCCTCACATTTGTGGCGGTGTCACAGTTTTGCAGCTTTTTGTGATCGTTATGTGTCTCTTTGTTGTCATTTTGCATCTCTTTGTTGTTTTGCATCTTTTTTGTATCTTTGTAATCATTTTGCATCTCTTTGTGGTCATTTTGCATGTCTTTGTAGTCATTTTGCATCTCTTTGTAGTCATTTTTCATGTATTTGTAGTCATTTTGCATCTCTGTCATCATTTTGCATCTCTGTAGTCATTTTGCATCTCTTTGTCATCATTTTGCATGTCTTTGTAGTCATTTTGCATGTCTTTGTGGTCATTTTGCATCTCTTTGTGGTCATTTTGCATCTCTGTAGTCATTTTGCATCTCTTTGTAGTCATTTTGCATGTCTTTGTGGTCATTTTGCATCTCTTTGGAGTCATTTTGCATCTCTGTGGTCATTTTGCATCTCTTTGATGTTGTTTTGCGTCTCTTAGTTGTTTTGCATCTTTTTGTGGTCATTTTGCATCTCGTAGTTGTTTTGCATCTTTTTGTAGGCATTTTGCATCTCTTTGATGTTGTTTTGCGTCTCATAGTCATTTTGCATCTTTGCGGTCATTTTGCATCTCTCTGTAGTTGTTTTGCATCTTTGTGGTCATTTTTCATCTCTCTGTAGTTGTTTTGCATCTCTCTGTTGTTGTTTTGCGTCTCTCTGTAGTTGTTTTGCGTCTCTGTGTAGTTGTTTGAAAGAAAGCCGATTTGAAAACGTGAGACTCGTGGCTGCTGTATCGGCTCTAACAGATGATCCTCAGAGCAGACTGGTCTGACGCCAATTTGAAAGAGATCTTTCAGTGTTGACAGAAATGTGCTGATGACAAATTACACAAAGAACCTCTGCCTTTTTCTTTCCCCTGGCAGTATTTGATTTAACGAGCATTTTCCCATGATTCTTTGCAGCTACAGAAGTTGACCCGACACTTTATAAGTACATGCTGGTGTGTTTAGCCTTTTGAATAGAAACTCAGGTCCAGAGGGGGGTCATGGTTAGCACGCATGGGTAGCTTACTGGATCAATATTGAGATCATGATTCATTTAACACGATTACTCATTGACTTTGGAAACATCATGTATTTATTTACTGTGGATATTCTTGAACTTTATATACTTATATATAATTCAACTAAAAAACAAACCCAAATTAATGTAAAAGAAAAAAAA
Source organism: Heterobranchus longifilis (assembly GCA_028570985.1). Taxonomy (NCBI): domain Eukaryota; kingdom Metazoa; phylum Chordata; class Actinopteri; order Siluriformes; family Clariidae; genus Heterobranchus; species Heterobranchus longifilis. The sequence continues at coordinate 6,429 of JAOVVB010137378.1, forward strand.
AATATATATAAATAATATATAATACTATATATACACACACATTTAAATAATATAAAAATAATAAATAAGAAGAAAAAAGAAAAAAAAAGAAAAAAGAAAAACACACATAGCCAAATCCTGGAACAGAGTTTAAAGGCTTCCTGGACTGTCACAATCTCTTGCCCTTGAAAAACGTACATTTATGATTAATGGTAAATATTATACCTCAATGTATTGCCCTGTCAGCAGTGTATATAAAGATGGCGCCTTACTGTGAATGTTCTTCATTGCACCTTACTTGTTTTCTGTTTTTGTTATAATACCTGAAGTATATAAACAATCCAATACACAAAGAATGAAAAGAAAGAAATTAGATCAAAATCAAAACTCTGTTGTGCTGAATTTATAACACAAAAAAAACAAGTGCACTATTGTGAAATGGAATGCGGCTCAATAATCGTTTTATTTTGTTTTCATAATTGTCAAAAAGCCAAAAAGATAATTGAAAATAAAAATTGAGCCAGCCCTAACCTACCTCATCCTTTGATGGTAATTCTTTTTTTCTTCATCCCAGTGACCAGGGGTGTTTCTAGGTGGTGGCCTGGAGCGGCAGACATTACTGTCTTTAAGAGTCTGTAGCAGACTAGAGAGTAAAGATATTGGTATCATATGAAATATATGAAAAAGAAGATTTAAGGAATACATCCAACTATGTCCTAATAGCTTGTTGGCAAGGGGGCTAAATAGTTATTAAAACTAGCATGGCCATTTTCAAAGGGGTCCCTTGACCTCTGACCTCAAGAATGAAAATGTGTTCTATGGGTACCCACAATTCTCCCCTTTACAGACACGTCATGATAATCTCATGCAGTTTGAGGCAAAAACCTGCAGTTTCTCTCAGGCAGTACAAATGTGTTATTCTCACCTATATTCTAAAATGGTGTATTTGAATATTTCTGCATACTGGGGCCCATAAACAGTCTTGAATTACATAAATTAGGTATCACTGGAAAGCAGAGACTCTTGTGGATTCAATGAGCCCAATTGTATTCATGTGTGATGATGTTAGTCTCCATAGTAACCATTTCAATGTAGACAAAAAAAAAGATGGGTCTCTAAGGGTTACGGTAGATATCAGTAGTGGTGACAGAGATGTAAATCATCGTTATTCCAACGTGTGTGTGTGTGTGTGTGTGTAGTCAGCGCCCCACTTGGGCCCCCACAGTCAAAAGAAGATCTGGAAACACCGCTGGCAGTGACCACAGTCACTGAGCTTCCTTTGAGCGTTTTTTAAAACCTATACTGTGTGCCTGCTTATTACAGTAGCCATCACCCCCGCACATCTACAAAGCTTCCTCTGCAATAGATCACCCCGGGGGGGGGTCAGCTCACCCCACTTAGACCGCCACGTGTCGGCGAGATGATCGCCTCTCCGGATGAAGCAGCAGCTGATGTGAATCTGTGGGAGGCTGATTGTCACCGTCTTCACACGCATCAAGCATGCGATGTTCCTCTGATGGTGTGAATCTGCAATCCAGCTGTCCACCATATCTGCCCACAGTATCTCCACCTCTAACACACACACACACACACACACACACACAAACACACACACACTCGCACAGTGTTTTAACACGTTCTCCTCCACACCCTTAATCCCATCTATTCTCCCACGTAGCGTGATGTCGAACGCACCAGAAACGGCAGTCCGCGCCGCGGGCGGCTGCAGAGGAAACACCACAGACTGATACATGGCTTTCTCGCATCCAAGTCCACTTTTATTGATCATTGCACAGCAACGTTTACTTTCTTTTCCACCGTGGCGCTCTTGACAGCTCATCGATTCAAACAAAAAAAGGAGATGGCTTCCACGCCATCGCTTATCTTTCATTAGATTACAGGAGACACAGAAATCATTATTTTAGACATAATAGCACATGCAGACTGAAAAATGGTCTGTTTTGGATACGGCCCGCTGACATTTCATCTCAAATGATGGTTTCTACCCTAATATCTAATGTTCTACGCTCTAAAGCTGCGAGCTTTTTCAATAAACTAAATGGAGCCTCTGACCAGCCAATCGGGACAGAGAAATTTGTTTTTAATACAGGAAAGTACCGTTTTGACCTCTAAATGTAACTCGGCACCACAGGCTGCCGTAATATCATCAGTGATAATGGCGGTAAATGGCATATAGAGGGAGAATCGAATCAACAGCGGAGTGATGGATAGATGGAGGGAAGTTAGTAATGTCTGCGTTCACCCTCTGTCCCTTTCTCACATGCAGCTCTCTCCTCCATCTCGCCGTATTATCATACTTGGACGCTGAAGTGCTGACAACAGGCCAGCGTATGAAAGTGTTGCACATTTCGCAGGGAGGATACATGCGAGTACATGCAAATGGGCCCGCCGCATTAGCATTCGATATCCTCGGGGCTGCACAGGGCCGTGCGGTGCCAAGATGTGGCGGCGCGCGTGAGCTCACGGTGAACTCTGCAGCGAGATCCACTCTCTCCGGGCATCTTTGACTCCCGAGTCCAATTTCACGAGGCAATAATAAGGCGTGGGTACTAAATAAGGCGCAGCCAGAATGTTAAAATAATCAAATAGTTGTCACACATTTCTCCCCTGAATGGGAGAATAGAGCTTAGCGTTGCAGAAAGGGAAAGACTTTTGTTTCGTGTCTAATTCAAGGGTTAATAGGAATTAAAAACAATTTCACAGCCGACTATAAAAGGAGTGCTCATTTTATGGTAAATTAGGCTGTAACAATTACATTTGTCGGAAGAAGAGGGGGGGGTGGTCTGCGGAAGCCGCGTGCGGCGGCGTGCAATCAGCAACTTCAAGTGGGTGTCTTCGATGTTGGGAAATAATTACACGAGGAGAATGCACAGTGATTCAATATAGACATGAAATAGTAGGAGAAAGTCCACATAAAATCTGGAGACCAGCTGCAGTCTTAGTCCCCTTTATCAGCTGGCTCCTGCGGGTCACTTGGCAGCGGGCCCCTCAGCCCCTCCCCCACCCTCCCTGCCAGGAGCAGAACTGGGCCCCCGAGAGCTTCGTCTGACCTCCTTCATGCTGAGCGGCTCCTGTGCACGGCTTCACTGCAGAGGAGACAAAACCACAGAGGAGACGCACGTAAACACACAGCTGCTTCTTTAAAGGTCTCATATCATGCTCGTTTTCAGGTTCATGCTCGTTTCTACTGGAACGTGTTTACATGCTTTAATGTTCAAAAAACATTTTATTTTTCTCACACCGTCTGTCTGAATATACCTGTATTCACACTCCGCTCCGTTTTAGCGCCGGTCTCTTTAAAGGTAGTCTGTGTAGCCAGACTTATCTCCACAGTGCTGCTGAAAAAAAACTCCCATGTCTGTTTGTATTTCCTTAAACTAATCACAATCGTCCTGAGCGTCACGACACGACGGTGCCTCTGCAAAAAAGTGTCGGGAGGGAACCCGTTTGGAACACCTCCACGAAAATGAAGTAAAGATATTCTTTGTAGATCTTTACAATCATCCACTGAAAGAACAGAGCAGACCTGCCTTATTACACCATCCAAATCTCCAAAACTTCTCATAACTCGGAAGTTGTTGTTTGTTTGAAGGGACTTTGGGAACAGACACATGGACTTCCTGTGCAGACAGGAAGTAAGGCTTTATCCCTGCACTGTTTGGTAAACCCACCAGACTAGCTTAAACCTAAGTATTTCTGTAGCCTAAACCTACTGAATTAGTCCTGTTTCACAACATTAATCACAATGTTAATGACGTGTGGGTAGGAATTTGGTCGTGGCTAGAAGGTAACCCTACATTTGCCAAAGTCTCGCAAGACGGGTAAGGTTAGGCATTAATGTCGGATAGTTAAGGTTAGATTGGTATGGTTAGACATTAACCATGAATTGTGTGGTTAGGGGTTAGGTGATCAGGAAGTGAGTCTCGAATTTTTGCCATGTTTTTGCAAATGCTAAAAATGGCAAAAACGGGCAAAAACTAGGTAACGTAAGGGTTACCTTCTAGACACGACCTAGGATTTTTAACAGTTTATGAGAATGCACTGAATCAAAACGAGACGGTTCAGAAGCCGGAAAAATCTTTTAAAATATGTCACAAAGTTTAATTTTTAAAGAAGGCGGAGTCATGAACAGCTGAGGATTGTAGCATGTAGTAGCATTTTTACAAAATGCTACTCAAACAGGACTGTTTGCATAAGGGACTATTTTCAGCTGCGAAGTGATACACATTTGGCGCTGTAGAGTCAAGGTGAGTTTAATTACCTGTGGGGATGTCTTGATAAGAAATGATTAAGTATGTGAGGGTAAAGTCATTAGTGCAAATTGGAAAGTCTGCAGAAATTAATATGAATCTTTTGCAGCTTCTGGAAGAGTGTCCAATCTGGTTCTCTTTCACCTCACAGAAACTTCCAGTAACAATGACGTGCATATTGCACAATAGCAGCATCTTTGCCAATAATGCCAATTATTTCTCAATTGCCCTACATCGTGTAAAGACTCATGAATTCAAGTTTTTTTCCTCCTCTTTAATATATTCAATCAGTTTAGCAGAACAGGTGCCGGGGAATCTCTGGCACAGAGCACATTAGCTCCTGTCAACAACATCTGAGGGAGCGCACAGTGAATCACAGACCTGGTTTTGTGTGAAATCTGACTTTGTTTGAAAAACAGAGGAAAGTAGAAAATATGTTGTAAATCTGTGAGTGTGTTCTCACACTGATTAGTGATTGTAATCAAGAGTTGTTGAGGGAACGTAATCTCTTGAATATCAGATGAGGGATTGATGTGATTAACGGTGTTGACTGGTTGGATTCTGCAGCTAAAATTAAGAGAGTTTATTTCCAAATTCATAGTTTGAAAGTCTAATATAGAAATATACAGTAAATATAGCGTTTTTGGCACCGAGCTGCTTATCCACAGCGACTTAAAATGAGTGCAATAAGGATATAAGGACACATGGACGTCCACCTGTGCAACCACTAGGTCTATATTCACTCAAGTGTGGATTTTATTATTTCTACAGACTATTAAAAATCTCAGTCAATGATTTTGTAATAGCGTCTGCTGCCACAGAGTTTTAAGATGTTTTAAGCCCCGATGTTTGAAGCTCAGAAACATCTGTTGTGTGTCAGTATCTTCCTATATTGCACAAGCTTAGAGTTATAGTGAAAGCTGCTCCAGACCCCCAGACCTACACAGCACCGGTTAACACCACGGATTAAAGACAGCTCTTTAAAACCGCCGGATTATTCCCCATGTCCGTGTATACTTTGACTCCAACTGCGGCATGATGCACACTGGAGTTTTCTCTCGTCCTTTTCCTCTAATTTATGCTGTAAACAAAACACATTTCTGGGTCATAAATTCGCAGTCAGCTCTCTGGAGCATCATGCATGCCCCCCCCCCTCCTGCCCAGTGTATAGCTGCTGCCTCTGTCTCCAGCCGCACATCACTGAAACACATCTGGACTCTGTCATATTTCATTTTGTTAAACATGGGGACGCAGCATACAAGCAATTATAGCGATGTAACCCAGGGGAGAGGAGAGGAGAGCACATGATGTAAGAGATGATGCATGTGGTGTATTTAAATGTGACCTCACCTACACAATTTAAACACAGTAGTTTATTCATGCACAGGTGAGAACGCAGGGGATCTGTGCCCCTCAATATTTACAACATGTGCATTTGTGTCCCCCCCCCCCAA
>JAOVVB010137388.1:0-12131 GCA_028570985.1 Heterobranchus longifilis
TGTCAAAGTATTTGTGGACATATAATTAGGAGAAAAATGTAAATTAAGGATGTCTTGAAACATAATGCAGTAACTCTTTATTTATTTGAACACGCTAAAGGTGTTAATGTTTTGTACATTCCTATATTTGTCCTTTCTGTTTGTGTTTAGGTTTTACTGTTTTCCATATACATAAAACGTTAATGTTTAAAATTAATATTTCCGGAAGCATTATTAAATGTTAAATAAGGAAAATGCACAATTTTGTTTCAATACAGTTTTATTAAATATAGAATATATCAGACAGTATATGGCAAATGGTCACTCAAAGTCTTCTTCCAACTAACCAACCCTGGCCTCCAAATTCAGAAGGCTACGTGTCATAGCCGATAACTGCTCCTTTGGTTCTGCTGGTTACAGCGGAGCGCCGACTGTTGATCAGTGTAGCCTGTAAAAGCCAACATGAAAAACATTTAATACCTTTAGCACACCACTGACATGTACAGATTGTTTAATGGTGTTGCAAGAAAAATACATACCGTTTTCTTTTTTACGAGCCGGGTGTTCACAGTTTTTTTTTTGTGCTTTGAGGCGACTAGTTCTCTTTTCTAGAACGCTGTACAGACAGTAAAGAATTATGATACAAGTACAACAAAATCTGAATGTCAAATAAAGTCAGTGGAAAAATTAATAAACTGAATAAATACTATATATTATTAAAAGGCTGTCTTACCCTTTGACTGGTGTACTTGCTTGTCATGTAGATGACTTTATTTAGGGTGGCACACAAAGCTTCACTACAACTGTATACCTCTCCTTAGGCCAATGTTTCAGGTAGGACGTGAGGAACATGAGAACTTTTGTTATGTGGGAATAGACTTTGAAACTGTGCAAGAAAAGGTGCAAATACATCAGGAAAGCTACATGTTTATGAGCTCTGTCGCTTGCTGTCAATGGGCGCCTAAGAGAGATACAGTACATTTTCAGTAGACACACAATACTTCAGATTGAAACACGACTGCCCCCTACAGGTAATGAAGGGCATTTTCACAGCTTCCCGCGAGCTGCCGCGGTCCCGAGATCCCTTTTCTCGAAACGTGCGTTCTTATTGGGCAGATCTGTAATGGATTGTCCTGTTGAGATTCTCCAATCTTTTTCTTATTAAAAGAGATTTCCTGAAGGCATTACACAGACTCACCATCATTTCGTCAGGTCTCGTGCAGCACAAATGAATTTTTAGGGGCTTACACAAAACCGATGCCGTTGTTTAATCTAACAGTGTTTATAGGCTGTAATCTTTCATCTGCACCTGAGCTTACTCTGAAAACAGCTGTTGCCAGCTTTTAGTATGCTTATGTGTTAACGTGTGATTTAAGCTACCTCCAGCAACGATTCAGCGTACAGTACTTTGCCTTGTTTCTTGGATATCCATGTTGTTGATCCCATGTTTTATATCTACTCTCTCTCTCTCTCTGTAGAAGCCATCAATCTTTTGGATTTTCTATGGCAGGTGGCCAACAGCAGTAATGCCTCTGTAGTTCTGGAAGATCAGAGATGTGCAGCGTTGCGTGTAGGACAGTACTCCACTCTTTCCCTGCCGTTACGCCATGTATTTGGCCAAAGGTAAATCCAGTAAGCCTGCTCACACAGTACAGCTGCTTCATTTCTCAATCTCAGTATACTGTATTCTTTAAAATAGCGTATGTCCACACTGTAAATGATGGTTATCTGGGCAGATGGTTATATAGGCAGTTTTCTGATTCTTGGTTATTGTTATAATTTTTTTAAAATTACAGTGTATTACTTTTTAAATAAATTGTAAAATATACTTCACGATAACACGTCAAATTTTTTGTGAACTTCAAAATTCAACAGATGGCGTTGTACATTTTTTAAAAACACACTTATGAGTGTGCAATTAAATGCCACACAAACATCACAGGCACATCTAGTACTATAATATTCTTTAAAAAGGCAATCCAAAAGCAACGCTGATATGCTTGATATTGACATGGTTGAGCAGCACTTTATTGTTTTACATGTTTTGTGTTTCCAGATTTGATGACGAGTTCAGCCTGCTCCTCCAGCTACGCAGTTCTCAGCATGAAGACCGTAGCCTGTTAACTTTTCTTGGCCCAGACGGTCACATCCTCCTTCAGATCCGCATCAGCTCCCACTCTTTCACCTTCATCAGCACCCAGCAGCGACATTACGAGTCAGTCCGAGTGTCTTCACACATGCACTCTTAACAGGGTGAAAACTGCCAAAATGGTATCCAGCTCAAATAGAGCAGTATGGAGGGGTTGTAAGATATCACTGTAGGTCTGAAAACTCTAAAGCAAATGAAGAGAACCAAAGCATGGTATCAACATACAAAAGTCAACATTGCAAATAAATGACCACTTGGTAAAAATGTGATTTTGTGGTCTAATCCTGATGCAAGTGCAAAAATAAGGAGCATAATTGTAAGAGTAGGGTTAGGATGATTATATTATTAATAAATCCCATTGCACTAGCAGATTTTCAATGTCAAACCCCACAGAGCAGGCACATTGAATAAACTAAAAAATAACAATTTGGCTAAACATTACTCGCTTACGTTCATTCATAATATGATGTCATTTGGCATATAAATGTTGCGTTAATCAATAGCATAAATCTGTTTTCAAAAGTATTTCCCACATATTTAGTTTGCTTTACAAACATTGTTTGGTGTTACATACCAAAGAAAGCAATGCATTTACTAATATGAATTGTTGTTCACAGTTATATCTGATTTATTTTAGGTTTCCTGTGGCTGTGTTGTCTGATGGGAATTGGCATCGAGTGTCAGTGAGCGTGTCGACAGGCCGGTTCGCTCTGTATGTGGACTGCTCTATGGTAGAAAGCGTAGACTGGGCCTACAAGGAGGGTCTACAAATCACTACTGACGGGCTTATAATGGTTGGAGGAATCATTGAGGGCTTTGAAACACCATTTGAGGTACAAACTTAGTTACTGAAAATATTAAGGCATGCTAAGTACATGTTTTGATTAAACAGCAACTATTTACTACAAATCAAACAGAGTGAAAAGGTGTCTTTAAAGCACTTGGTAGTTGAGTGAAAGTCAGTCACTCAACTACCAAGTGCACCACATGACCCGTGAAGACATCCCCAGCCGTGTCCCTACAGACAGCCCTATCCCCAGCTTGTTTATAAGGAATGAATTACTCCCTAAAATACAGGAACGTGTGCCGCTAGGGACATCAGGAACATCTGTAGTTGCACTTATCCAATAACATGATGCATTTTCCATCATGTAATCTCCCTGGAAAACCTACTTTTATTGTTACAAGCTTATATACATAGGCAACTACAGCTTGTTCACATTATCAAGTCTATAGTTCAATAACCATATAAAGTTGCAGTCTTTATGCTAAGTTTCTGTACAATTATCATGAACACAAATATCATGGCAGTATTGGGCTCGCAGTGATTTGTGGAGCAGAATGATTGTAAAACATCTGGTTTTACACAAGGTTTTATTTATTTTGGCTTTTCTGTTACCAACAAAGTTTTTCAGAATTATACAGGTACTGTACATACAGGGTCAAAAATGTACACATTTGAGATGTATTTTAATTTGCCCAAGGCCCTGTTAGGGATTATGATTGACAACAGCTGGTAGCTTCTTAGTGATACATAAAAAGGGTTTGTTTGACTGCATTCATTGGATTGACCAACACACAGTACAATGTGAACATCCAAGGAATATGGATATGAGAAAAAGAATGGTAGATTTATTGTAACATCGTGTAACACCGGCCAATGTAATATCAGCCCCCAAAATTAATAAAGCACAAACACAATATAAATGCGCAACACTTAATGTAATAATCTCATAATCATCAGAAATTTCCCATAAACATAGTAGCAGTTGCCATTACATTTGCAGGGATTGACAATTCCTGATGCTGAACAACATCAGCTTCAGGAATTTGATTTGGGTGAACAACCAAAATACAGGCCTTCCATGAACTGGAAGCTGCTGGAAAAACAGTGTCACTGTCTGTATTCAAGTCAGTGAATAGCTTGGAGGGCTAAAGCACTGAGTTACTGATTGGAAGGTCGGTGGTTTGATCCCCAGCTCCACCAGCAGTAAGAAGAACTTCAGAACTACTTCAGAATTGTTCAGCATAACCTCAAATCAGCTAGACGTTTTTTTTGTCAAATGTTTACTGGAAGCATCTTATGAAAGGGGAAAGTTGGTAAAGGACACTCAACCAAACATCAGGTAACTTTTTTTTTTATCCTGTGTTGATTTCACAATACCTTATAAAATAAAATAAAACTTTTCTTCTATTGAATTTGTATGCTGTACAATCATTCGACCCTAGAAAACGACAGTGAAAACTTTCATTACAAGCCCAATATTGTCATGACATGTATGTTCATGAATTCTGATAGCATCTATATCTTGTTTAGAATATCTTGTAAGATATTCATATTCCATAATTATTTATCTCATATCACTAAAATGATTGATGTTGTTGCAGCTCAGCAAACGCTTGAAAATGGTGTTAGAACATGTTACTGTAAGGGAAAACCCAAAATCAGTTCGTGCTGTGATCCAGACCCAGACATCTATAAAGGCATTTTCGCATTTGTTTACACAAGTGTGAAAGCTGTTTTTGGACATGTGAGATCACAGGTCTACTTGAAAACAGTGCTCAAACTGATCTTCAGTGCAGATCATGCTGAGTTGGCAACATAAGTCCTAATGGTCTGCCAATATATACACTACGTGGTCAAAAGAATGTGGACACCTGACCATCACACCATATGACTATATGTACTCATTCTACACATAGTTGCGTGTACAGGCCAAGGGCTCGAATGACTACACCGTATTAAAGATTTTATGTAATTCTCATATTCACACTATACCTTGTTTTAACTAGTTTGTAGGCTGACTGACATTTGCTTAGTGTCCATGTCTGGTGTAGTTACAGTAAGTATCCCAATTAAGAATGCCAATAATCACTGAAAGCACCTGGATAGAATAGAGTTTTGAGTGGATTATTTTGGAACCAGCACCACCAACTAATGGTTGTTTGAGTCAGTGATGAATTAATTTAATGACAGTTATAAAAAATAGTTTTGGAAAGCTGAAGACAAGGTAAACATGAAAAAAAGAGAGTTAATACCGCTTGAAGTCTAGGTAGTGCCTTAGGATGATCTCATGCAGTGCGATGATTAAGAGCCCTGTTCACACAATTATACACCCAATTCGCTGGCAGGCACGTTTATTGTTACACGGTCAGGGGCATAAGTGTTTGGACAGTGACACAATTTTTGTATTCGTGCCACCAATAAAATGGATTTGAACTGATTGATGAGCCGTTTGAAGGCTAGTTGTGGCCTGTGTCTTTGTTACTTTTGGACACATTACAGAGATGAAGGTTTGCCTTTCATTCCAAGTGTTGAATTGCATTATCTAGCTGTTGACAAAGAAGTCCCGATGCACATTGAGGGCATCGTTGTGCTAAAGAAAACAAAACAGACCCATCAGAGTTACTTCACAACTTTTATTCAGACGACGAACACTCAGAGAAGATAGACATAGCACTGTCAAAGTCTAATCAGAAGATGCCTTCATGAAGGTAAGTGCGGACATCTTAAATGGAGATCAAGATGCAAACCACTGGAAACACTTAAGAACAGGAAGGAAAATAAAAAGCAAAATAAAATCAATAAAAATACAAACTGAACAATCCTAAAAGGCTGCTGAATTTTGATACAAGATCAACTTATATCAGAATGGTTGGTAGAGAAGAATATGGTGTAAAAGCAAGTGATTATGTTTCAAAGCATACTACATCACCTGTCAAACATGGTAGCATGGTGTTGTGGCATGGGTGTGTATGGCTCCCATTGGAACTGAGTTTTTTGGTGATATGACTATTGATAGAAAGAGAAGAATCAATTCTGAAGTGTATTGACCTCTGCTTTCTTAGTAGACTACTGCAAAACTGATGGACCCATAATATTCTCCCAAAGCAAAGAAATGAAACGCACATCTGTGTCAGTTACCTGACCTCAACCTAGTTCAACATGCCTTTTAATTACAAGTAAAGCAAAAAGACAAACAAGCAACAACTGAAGGTTGCAGGAAAGGTAAATCATCTCAAGGGAGAAAAATAGTGATGAAGTTTGAAACCCTATTGCATTTAGTGATGTCCATCAGTTTCAGACTTCATGCTGCCATTGAATGCAAAGTTTTTGTATTCAAGTAACAAAACCAAGCCTTATATTATTGATTATGTTACTCTATACAAATAGCTTTGAGCCTGTTAAAATTTAAAGATTATAAAATGCATGCAATTCCCAAAAGGATATTGTGATATTTTTTTAAACCACTTGAATTAAAGCTGAATGTCTACACTTCAATCGCCCCATTCCGACCCCAAAAGCTTTTTTTTTAATCCATTGTAGTGGTGTACAGAGGCAACAATATGAAAAATGTCACTGTCGGAAAACCTTTGAACCTTCTAATAAAAGCCTTATAATGAATGTGAGTGTTTGTGTGTGCTTTATATTCCTAGGGCGATCTGAAACAGGTGACTTTCCTAATGGGTGAGCCGGATGCAGCCAGAGATCAGTGTGAAATGTATTCGCCACAATGTGATGGACCTGCTCAGAAACGCAAACGCTTCCCACACACTCAAGTTCCAGAAGTGAGGCAGCTTCATTCCTTCATTTATAAAGAAAAATAACTTTTTTTTCCCAGGCATGATTCAACCTGTACTCTCCAAAGTTGCCCTGTGAATTTTTCTGGCAAAATCACTGTTTTTGCATTGCACCCTAAATATCTATAGTATTTCCAAGCAACAGAAAACAGCAAGACAACATGCTATATGTTAAAGCAAAAAAAACAGCTCAAATTCAAGCCACTGGCAAAACAATTCACAGACCTGCATGGGCTCTTTTGTGGGTGTTTCCATTTTTACGTCTAATAACTTTTCTGTGTTTTTCTTATTTTAGGAGCTTTTGCTGTCCTCAAATGACTTGGAGGATTTACTGGAGGATGCTAATCCAGAGGAACGGGACATGATCCGCACGGCAATGAGTGTAAGGAATTTTTTTTTTTCCATACTGTCAATGCTAATGGGCCATCGGTTTATCCAAACACATTTAGGAGAGACAGGCTGAAAGAGGTCCAGTTTTTTTTCCCTATTATAATCTCCTTAAACACAAGACTGTGTCAAAAGCTTATGGGTTGTGTTTTTAAACAGAAAGGATAAGTATGGATTGGCCAAATGGGTGATGATTCATCTTTTGAATTAGCCTTCTGTCTTCAGATTTAACCAGACAGGACATGACCTTTGTAATTCAATATTCTATCCAGAAAACTATTATGGATATCTTTTATCTGTTACCACAAGGCCCAGAAATCATGAAGTAATATAACATGTTTAACGGGAAAACATATACAAAGACATATGGTCATAGTTGCTGCTTGTTCTTTTGATTTCTTCATGCACAAAGGACCAAGTATAAAGGCATTGAATTCGTCTTTCTATCTGCATTTGTTTCAGTAGTTTGTTATAATTTCACCTGCTTTCATTGCAGTCATTTTAAGACAGATCAAATGTATGTTAGAGTATATGTGTAGTGCATGTGTAGTCAGTGTTGTCTTTGATCTAACTCTATGTTTTGTAAAGGTGATTATACATGGGCCTAATGTAAGATCTAAAGCAGAGCCAAGTACAATAAATTTTAGACATGTGAGCAGTGTATGTATATGTCTAAACCCCTCACACGTCATCTGGATTTAATTAAGCAATGTCAAAGTTGTTGGCTTCAAGAGCGTAACATAGCCAAAACGTCTTCTAATATTTTTGCAGAAACCTGTTTTAGACTTCTGTGGCATAACCCTTTGATTTGTGATGCCTTTTGTTGTGGTGGCTTTCATGACCACAGGACTTTCAGCAACTTGTTTCCTTTGCACATAATCCCAGTGGAACAGGCATGGTCCATACTGCTATAATTAATCACCACTGGCTGGCATGTCTTGTACCAGTTTAAACAGGAGGGTTAAAGGAGGGTTAAAGGTAAATACTTCATTAGCTTTCATTTTTTGCAAGCAGGCTACAGTGAAGCCTATTCTTAAGTGAGACCCAGTTCTTGAGGCTATATTAGAGCACACACAAAAAAAATTAATAAAAATTCATGTTTTATGCATTTGTACTATACAGTGTATAGCTGGATTAAAGAGCCATGCTGAAAGACTTTGTCCTCATGCAGCCAGTATCTGATCCTTTGGAAGCTGTTGATTTGCAGTTCATTTGTTCTCACTGTCTATGCATTGATCATCTAGGGCTGCAAACTTTCTTTCCAATTAATCAGAATTTCCTACTAGACCTTTGCCTTCAGTCAGTTAGCAGGTGCTGCCTTTGTTTGGTTAGACTCAGTCTCCAGTTTTCCCCAGTAAACACTGGGGTGGACTGATTGTTTTCAATGAGAGTTTATTCCCCAATGCATGGGAGTAACCAACCAGTAACCAACCAGTAAGATATGGACAGGAGTAACCAATAAATACTACGTCCTCTACTATTCCCCATGAATTACGTTAAGCTGTATGGAAGTCTCATATCTTTCTTTTCATCTGCATATGCTGATAGTGCACAGGCTGATCAAATCCCAACACTGACCAGAAAATTAATCTGAAAAATTAATGCTGTCAAAGGCAAAACAGGAATCTTTTTTTCTCAGCCTTTATTTGTCACATATACATTACTGCACAGTGAAATTCTTTATTCTTCACAAATCCTAGTTTAGAGCGCAGGGTCAGACATTATACAGTGCACCGGAGCAGACAGGGTTAAGGGCTTTGCTCAAGGGCGGGACAGTGGCAACCTGACAGAGCCGGGGCTTGAACCACCAACCTTAACACAATGAACCACCACTGCCTCCATCTGCCCCTTTTCCATAACTTGAAGAAACCCATGTTGCTCTAGAGACAAGGCACTGTCAAGAATTTCAGGTGATTGCTTTGTAAATCTCATCGGAAACTTTTCTTCATCTTTTGCAACACTGCATACTCACTTTTTACAGCTCTGAGTAAATCGCATACACTTTACAAGAGAGAAACCAGAACTTACGAACCAGAAAAAAAAAACATCAAGTTAAAACCAACAGAACTTTGTCTCATATAACACACAATCCACTGTTCAAGTTATCAAGTCTCTTAACAGTGTGTCACACACTAGATTAAGGATGACTCTGGACTGGGTTTAGACTGGATTAGTAGAGACTACATCTACCCTTCAGGGGTGCCAAGTGTCAAAAACCCTGACTGTGTTAACATAGCATGTATAAAACTTTTCATTCAATTTCTTTGCTTCACACCAAAGGGAAAAAAAGCATATTTTTTCTGTCACACACTTAAGCATGAGAGGACCAGCATCCCCTACATAGCTGGTGGTTTGACAGCACAGCTTTTTGAGACTTTGAGATCCTTAACATGACATTGATTTTCTATGGCCTCCATCAAGTATATGGGTTTCTCTACTTCAATCTCAACAGCTTCAAGAGATCTGGTTATGTCCTTTTTTATTGTTGTGACAGTAGTGTTGCTAAAATACTTTATCTAATTTGTTTGCTCTTTGGCCAAATCATGTCACTGTTGTTGCTGTGAAATTTAAAAATGTCCAAAAATATTATCTTTTCTCTAAAATGTTATTTCATGTAAAATTACCATTTAAGCTTAGTGATTTTACATTTCATTCAATTTGCAATGGACTATGCAATGATCTGAAAAACCAACAGGATATATTGAAGAGTGTTTGAATGAACATTTCTCTACATATTACAAGGAAAACATAAATCATATGTCAAATCATGGCATGGGGAATACAAGTGGCGTATTGCATTCCAAAACTTCTGGAAAGTTACTTAGCCATCACTGGGGACAAAGGTCAAGCATTCTAAACTGACCATGTGCTCCTGTCTCTGTCTCCTTATGCACTAATTTACTAACGTACTTCCATAAAGATCAGATGGCAGCAAATTAGTCTATACTCATTCACACCTGAACAATTTAGAAAATACCATATAGGAAACCCATAGGTAAATGTTAAAATCCCAAAAGATGCCATATACAGTATACTGTACATAACATATGGTGCAACAGGTAGCATTAGTGTCAGCCATAATAGCATGTACTTTTGCCATTTGGGAAAGAACAGTTGGAGGTTTGGTATCAGTGTTGCTATTAGGTTGCTAGACTAGATATTATTTAGTAATATAAAATATCTGTCTACATAAAAAGTGAGATAAATGCCCTTTAGCAAAATCCATGGCACAAGCAAGTAGCTGGCAAAGTATGAAGAGCAAGTTAAGGCAAAACTCTCCCAAACATCTTCTCTTATCTGACGAAGTTTAAATATCCCTCTAAGTATCAGATGACTGTGGCATCTAGGACAGCTACGATTAACAGTATAGCCTGGGGTGTGCTGTAAGGTGTAGTGCTGACAGTGAAAGTGTTTTCATCAAACTCATGTTCAGGGGTCAGTCACTGTTTCTATCCACGTGCAGGAAAATACAAATACCAGTGAATGTCCTAGAGCAAGCGTTCAATATTTTCTATTTCTCCAATGGCCACAGAAATGGTTATATAATAAAATCAGTAGTATCAGGACAATAAATAAGGAAAGTGAATCACCTTAATGATCACTGACACTCAATAAAACCACATCTCCAGTTTGCTCCACTCTGTGCTCATCTCTTAACAATCAGTGCTCTTGGCCTCAGAGCTTAAAACTTATAATTAACCTTTCTAAAGCAGTGATTTACTGCAGGTGGCTTAAAGTGGCTGTATAACTCACGTAAAGTCAATGGAAAATGTCTGGAGCATACATGTAGAGATTTGTCAGTGGACTTTCTTGGCTCTCTCATTATCTTCCTTTTCCCTTCTCTTTGCCTTCTTTTGTCTTTTAGCATCTGTTTGATAAGGCACTTCAAGAATCATTTACCTTTTTAAATAAAATAGAGACATTCTTTATTCACTTTCACAATCAATGATTCACAATCAGGGCTGGGTACGGAATATCTTATTTACCCTGGCGAAACATTCTTTCTGTAGTATTGTTGTGGTTTTTGTAGTAATCCTTTCTGTCATAGCCAAAGGGCTAGATGATTTTCTAACCTTCGTTTTAACATGCTGTAGGTCTCATTACTCTGGACTCTTAAAGTGTTTTAAATCGCCTTTTTAAAATGTTCCTATTGTTATTCACCTAATAAATCTCCTACTCCTAGTGTCTGAGATATTACCCACTGGACCCTGGAAAGTTTCTCCCAAACAGAACTATAAACTTTATAACAAAAGAATTCATTCATAAAAAAAATCTGTCCACTTGAAGATCTAAAGATTACATTATCCAACCCAGTTTTATCCAACCCCTTTCATTCTTTCATTTCCCCCAAACACACTAGCTAGTCAGCATATTCACTAGTCAAAATTTCAAATGTTTATTTTTGAAGGACACTGTGGCACTTGATCGTCTAAAATAAGTAAGGTAAAGTTTTTTTAAATGCTCTTGCCATTGGACAAGCAAATGTTTAACAAACTAATGTTCTTTCTCATCTGTTCAGTCTAATATAAAATCAACTTCACTGCAGTGACAAGTCAGAGATTCTGATTATTCTTTTTATGATTATTTTTTTTCTTATTCCTTTTGCCAACTTTTAGTACATTAGAGCCTCTGAATGTCTGAGAATGCGCTGAGGAAGTTCAATCTTATACTGGACATTGATTGCACCAAATCCAAATGTTAATTTCTAGCTATTTGTGGAATTCCAGTTTTCCTGCATCCACTTAAACAATTTTTCACTGTGACCCCAACTCATCCCTCTTAGCATCATTAGGGCCAAAGGTCAAGATTGATGAACTCACCATATGCTACCACATTTGCCTTACTGACATTGATCTCATGGCCAAGTCTTCAACTGTTTTTAGGGGCGTAATGTTTAAGTAGAAGTAAGTCCATTTGTCCATCTCAGGGCACCATGCACATACAGTACTCACTCACACCCAGCATAGTCTATCCATTAACAATAAAACTTTCTTTTTTTTGCCATATTTGTCACATTTTTGGAAAACTGAGTTAA
>JAOVVB010137425.1:0-12130 GCA_028570985.1 Heterobranchus longifilis
GAAAACCATGTTACATGACGTCTAATATTGTTGAAAGCCCAGTGTGTCTGATACAGACGCTAAAGGGTGACTTGTGCATCTGGATCAGATGCCGATGGCCGTGACAAAGCATCTGTATTTGACAAATTGGGAATGAGACCGATCTGATGAGTGATGTCACAGAGACTACGTCCTTGTTTAATACAGTCTATGATCTGGCCCAGCCCAGCCCAACCAGCCTAGCCATACCAGCCACAACATGCTATCACCATGGCGACTGAACTTCACAGACAAACATGCAGAATATTTTTACCCGGGCCATACCATTCCAACCCCACAGCAGCTGTTCTTCATCCTGTGGCTGACACTCACATCTGGTGTCAAGGCTCTGAACAGGCCAACGACAAAGGCTGTTCTCTTTTGAGCTACACAGAGAAGGATAGGGCAGCTTTCGGCATACAGTCATTTTAATATAGCCTGGGGCTGCAGTGACCTCCATCATTCTCTCAGCTGAGCACCTGTCCTCAAGGTGCTCCCCCACAATAAGGTGAAACGGTATATCTCTTTTTTTATGGTGAGGATTAAGAACTCCTTCTCCCCCCTGCTTTTCTCTCAACCACCACGCCTCCTGCACTAAATTACTCCACACAGCATCACCCCGGCTCCCATTAGCCCTTTCAATCTGCCTGCCTTCAGCATGACGAGCCCTGGAGCTATAGGGGATGGTAATGATCTGTGTACACTCCGCATTGTACACCCCCTCCTCCTCCAATTCGCCATCACCCATCTCTCAAACATCTACCCTCACAAGATATATCCCACCTCAAAACCGCTGTATTCAAGATGTGTCTCGGTATCTTTGGTAACCCGTTGCGTGGACTAGATGTGCACTAAATTGAAGTGGGCTTTCTTTATCTGCTGTGGTGGTGGTGGTGGAGGGGGGTCTTCAAGAGGCAATCCTCCAGCCTATCTCAACGCCCCCCTCAGTCTCCGAGCAGACACCCCCATCCATTAGTGACGGAGAGGGGTGGAGACCCTGTAAATTATAGACGAGTTCCACACAGTGAACAATGGTGCATCCACTCTGCATTCACCGCCACATCTGCATTCCTCTACAGACACAAACTCAACCTTTCAGACTAGTTTCCTACATATCAGAACCCATCGGAGATATAAATAAAATATACATGGTTACGATTTTGTACTCTCTTGGCTCACAAAGTAGATCAATATTCTTCATGACTATTGATTGACTACAGGCATAAAAAGCTTTCTATAAGTATGTTTTGCATGATGAATAAGAGTTGGATGTATTAACGTAGATTCTTATGAGCAGCCAATTGTGGGCGACATTAACATGTGACAAGACAGATCGGCTGTGTTGGCACACAAGCGTAGGTTATGAGAACAACAATTCTGAATCATCTTTGTTCCGGTGGAACCATCCTCGGCTTTATGCTCGGTGAAAAATGAATGCAGATAATTAACATTCCTCTCTCAGCATCCTTTCCATTAAACTTGCATTAATGAAAGCTCAAGATAAAGACTTGAAATATTCTCTGTCACCCTCATTCTCATTTCCAGAATGAGGCCACTCTAAAAACCACCATTAGCAATTATTCTTTGTGTCTCCAGCATAATATTTTATCTTGTATAATCCTCAAAATGATTTAAATCAGCTGAATGAGAAGGGTTGGTGTTTGGTACTGACTTTGCATGAGAATGTGTCCAGCAGTACCTGTTTGGGATGGAGCTCATCCTCTGTGGTCTAAGCCGTGCTGCTTTACTCTCAGACTGTGACCAATAGATTGTCTCCCAGAGAAAAGTGAATTTAGGATGAGAAAAAGTGAGAGGGATTCAAAGGTAAACACAGCATGAAGCCTCTGCTGCAGAGGGCTGCAACATCCCTCCACTCCTTCTTGCTCCACACTACCTCTGTATGTCCTTATGATTAAACTCTAGACATGTCATTTTAATCAGCTCTTTTCACCAAAAACACATTGTTTTTATTTCTACATGCATCACATTAGTCTTGATTATGCATGGTGAACTGTATGACCACCAGTTAAAGATGTGGTGGTGACTTGATGGTCAAATGAGTAGAAATCAGATGCCTTTACTTCCCAAAACCCCCCTCTGCTATCCTGGGCTATATTCCCCCTAGATGGGCTTTCGTCTAATCCTCAAACACTGTGTACGTGTGTATCCATTAGCAGTGTGGCCTGGAGGCCTTTCTACCGCCCCTAACCCAGGAGGTACCCCCCATACTCTCCATGGGGGAGATCAGGTTAATATTATATTGGTGAGGGAGACAACATTTCTTATTTATTGAAAGGCAGTCTAGCATGAAAGAGTGTTTGCAGGCAGGCCAGTGGATTACCTGACCCCATCTCCCCTTCTATCAGATCACGGTGGACCCCAATAACTTCACATACTATTGCTGTGTGAGGAGGACAAAGGAGAGGATAGACAGAGGCTTTCTTAACCCCTCATCTGCCTCATTGACCACGTTAAAACACTGCTGTATTTGTGACCAAGAAAATCGGTGCAGCTAACCTGATTACTTGTAGGTTTCAAACATATTAAATGACCACCGGGCATTTTGAGGTGTGATATTTAAATACAAAACCATGGACAATTGAGAAAAAAAAAAAATCTTTCTTAGAAGCGGTTTAATACAATTTCAGTTGGCTACACAACTCAAATTCTATCAGTAGCTCTCTTTTCATTTGTTGCCACTTCTTCTCTTTTGACATTGACAGAGAGAGGCCAGTGCCCTCTCTGTCCATGATGCAGCTTTTGAGAGTTGAAAACACATTTCATCTATTCTATTTCTTCTTGGCCGTTTCAAGGGCCATTGTGGATGACGTACTGGAGACGCACAAAGACAAGAACTACTTAGTCTGACGATCCACTCATGATGGAGAAGAGTGAAATGATGAAGCGAATGAAGAAGGACAAAGGGGACATCAAGAGAGATAAAGACAGGGGGATTGAGCAGGAAATAAAGGACAAAGAGGAGGTGGAAAAAGTAATCAGGAAGTCTGATGACCTTGAAATGAGCCAAACGAACGGGATAAGGAAGAGGTTGTGCGTGAATCAGGGTCATTGTTGAGTTGAATTTATGATGGTGTAAAACATGACATAAAGTCCTTGGAAAGTACAGCATGGAAGCCTGTTCCCTGGGAAGAAAAAACCACTCCAGAGAGCAGACACTTTATCTTATTAAAAGAGCTAATCAGAGCCAGATTAACTTTAACAAACTCCAGGGACAAACAACCGAATGTTGATGTACTGCTGCTTCAAATACTGTAGGCGATACGGAGGAAAAAATGCCAACATCTTTCTCAACCGTGCCATCACGGCCCACGTGAATGGGAACAGTCTAAGTGGTGCCAACACAAGGACTCTCTGAATGAGTGTGTTGTGGTGCTATAGATGACCCACGGTGGTTAAAACAGCACAAATGAGAGATCACAATGAGATCTCAACAGTCAGTGGGCATTCAAAAAAAGGGGGTGGAGGGCTCTGCTGGCTCTCATGTTACTATATATTATGTAAAAGCACTTACTCTGTCCTTTCCACTTATTTCACAAGCACTGCTGGTCCCCAATTTCACAGCTAGCCAGTGCACCTGACTTCTGTTTGACCCGTTTCTGCTCGACACGACTCTTTACCCACACTGTGTAGATCCATGCTCATGGTCTCTTTGTTCAACAGAGCCACTCTGTGGTGAATCAATGCTGAGCAGAGAGTTTCTGAAAAGAAATTGCTCCAGGATCACTTTTCTATTAAACACCCCCTGCCAATTAGGTACTGTTAAAAATTTGCATTTTGAATTTCAATGTGCAGAGCAGGACCGTAGGACATCAAGCTATCAAAGCAAAAGCCTGTAATGCTGACTACCACAGTGCTACGTGCCCTGGCTATATTTCAGCTGTTTGCAAGAATTCAATTTTGATGTTGATGGGAGCAAGGGCATTATCCACTTAGAGTTATTAATTTGGCTGTTCTCGGGAGGAGCTGGGGGATGTTGATGCTTTCACACTGCAGATCCATAGATATTCACAGGCTCTAATTGATTTGGCCAGTGTGGATTCTCAGCTGATAAGATATTGTGTTGCAGGCGAGGCATGCATGGATAAGCAGCTGTGTGGTGTTTGTCCTAATGGCGGAGAGAGCAGAGACGGGGGTGGCCAAACACTTCTCACTCCTGACCCATATATTTACACCCCTTTTGACAGAGCCTCAGGCCAAATTCAATAACAGCCACTAGAATATTCAGATTGACGATGGTGAAACTGGAGCACTGGAGTAAAATTATTTGGAAAATGAAAAGTATTGATAAAATAAAATACAATAGGATATGGAACAAGTATGAATATATATAATTTAAATAATGCCTGTTAAATTGTATGTTCAAAAATATAATTAAAAAACACATTATCCTAAATTAACTATTAAATATTTCAAAGGCAAACTATTGTGTTGAATGAGAGTCATTTTTCTGGCTCTGTAGCAAAACAAAAGCCTAACCGAGCATATAGGGTGAAGATAAAACAGAGGCCTAATGAACTCTCTATGCCACTTCTGTTGCTGCCTCTCTACACAAATAAGAAAGGGGCCCTCTCTCCAATTAGGCTTTTGTGTGCACTGTAGCGGGATGATTATCATGTATTTTTCATGTGCCCCCTCCATCTTTACGCTTGGCCTGAAGGTCTAACATACAACAAGACAACAGCAGCATCCGCAGAGCCTCACTATAGCATGTGCACACTCACACCCAACGGCTTGCACACAGACTCACTCATTCACAGACACCACATGCATGCAGGTACGCAAAACCACACTTACACACCGAGGGGTAAAACAATCATGGAGTCACGTGACAGAATATCACTTGATTTTCATTCAGCCGTCATAGGACGGTGCACCAAGAGTGCACAGTGTACACACACATCCTAAATAAATAAATTAGGTTGAGTGTATTTTGACAGGGAGGTAGTAAGAGCACAGAAGCAAGAGGGACTCCTGAATATTTCAACAGAAAACAAAAACGAGGAGTTGGAAACGTGCTGGCAAAAGCATGCCAGATGTCGGAGGATTTAATGGGGGGTAAATGGAAATCAATCCCTTTCACTGCTCAAGACGCCCAATCATAACACATTGTTTTAATGGTCCCACTGGATGACATCCGCATTATATGTGGAAGGAAGACGGCTCCACTGCTGACTATTATTATACCCAGTGGTTACAAGCAGAGACAGATAAATGAGGAACTCTATGGCACACACTTAGTGGATAACAATAAGACAGACTATAGGAAGGTTTAATGCAGGTCGCTTACTTTTAAAAAGAGGTCTATTGTGTATAGTTCTCAGAGGGGACTGAATTATTTATTCCACAGATTTAGTGTTGTTTTTATTTTATCTTGTCTTTGTAATCATGAAGTTGGACCAATTTACTGTGAGAGGTAAATAATAAATATGCAATGCGTGTTAAATACTTGACACACGGATGAGAAAACTCCACCGTGTAAATGTCATATCATCAAAACTCCTTTCCATTATCTCATTTCCCGTTGCCTCGGATCAGATCTGAATATGATCTGAAGTCGAGACTGGTATTGGGATGCAGAGTTGCTAATATACCAACATACGGCGTGTTGCGTGACATGTGTGCAGGCGAATGAGCTCCAAATGTCTTTGCGCCTACCTGTGTTCTTTACTCCCTGTGTCTGAATAAAGGAGTCAAAGCAGAGCATTTAATGGGAGCCGACACTATGGGGAACTTCATGTCACCAGAGACAACACAGCAAATTAGCTGATAATTAAATTTTTCTCCATTAGGGAAAGAGCAGAGTAATAACTCACACAGTAGGACTGCCAGCTCCATTAATGTCTCTATTCTCCTCATGTGGGAGGATAGAGGAGTGAGACAGGGATGTCAACAGCTCAAAAACACACAGGAAGATGAGAGGAGATGGAGGAGGTCACATTCTCATAAAACCTTAATGACTGTATGAACAGTGTGACACAGAGAGGATCTTGTATGTTCATTGTTTTGTTCAGCGAGTGCACAGCACTGTAAAGAAAGAGTGAAGTGGCTGCTGTGCCGTTGATTATCACAGCACTGGCCACTTGTCTCTTCTCAGTACAGGTGAAGATAATTCCTGTGGACTGTGTGCATGCGTGTGTGTGTGTGTGTGTGTGTGTGCATGTGTGTGTGTGTGTGTGTGCGTGTGTGTGTGTGCGTGTGTGTGTGTGTGTGTAATCACCCAGCTGTTGAAGGGGCTTTAGCCTCCAGCTGTTAGCCCGGTGATGACAGCGGTCCATGGCCCCACCTTCATGCTCACTGATCCGGGTAATTACCTCGTCCATCTGACCCCCTCCCCTCTAGACGCAACTCCGCCACCACCACACCACTCTGACCGAGCTGGCTGTCACAACACCAATGAGGACTGGTCTGAGACAGAGCTATATGGATGATGCGGTTACATGTGAAACAGCTCTATTACACAACCAACCTGACGTTCATCATCTCTGCACGTTTATGTTGTAATATAAAGGCGATGGCTAATGGATAAAGGTGGCGATTGGCAAACAATATTCATGTTGGCTATGATAAAGCCATCTTCTGTGCAACACATTGCAAGAGAGAGACATTTAAAGTGGAGTGACCCTCAGCGGTCCCCGCTGTTAGCCCGGAGGTAAAGCTCACTGCCTCCATGTGGCCTTATGACAATCTCTGCACCTGACATCATCAAAAGCAGGTGGACACACAATCAACCTCAGCAAGATTGTCCTCAACAACTGATGACAGGGAAGAGGAAGATGGGAGACAGGGAACACATGCTGAGCCAAATACCTTCCCATCCTCTTCTCCTCTATTGCTCCGCTCTAACAGTCTCTGTGGCTCTCTCTGTCAGTGAGCAGAAACAAGAAAGACCCGGATGATCAGTAATTTCACAGCTGACAGACTTTCCTTTCCATGATTTGATATCATTTGTAAAAAGAAGGTAAATCTCCCTGCTCTACGTCTCTCCCCAGTGGGATATAATGCATTCTGTTCATCTCATTTTCTGGAATACTGGGAGCGTGCAACAGCAGGCCAATCTCAACTGGGTCAGCCAGGAGGGGTAAGGAGAGCAAATCGAGGAAAAGTGGGGAATGAAATTAAGACAATAGCTGTGCATCTGGCCCCCTGGGCTCATTGGTGTGTGCATGTATATAGTATGTGTGCTTATAAAACGTAACGGAAGGCAACTGTCCCTCTGCACTGTGAATATAATTACGGCTTTACTAGCAGCAAACACCTGGACATATGGCCCTGATTCGTAACATCCTATTCCTCACAGAATCTGGTTTCATCCAACACAGCATCTTGTGTTTAAGTTAGTGTGTTTATAGCTATGTTTATATGTGTGTAATGTTTAAATATACAGTATAGGGTGATTAGTATGCACAAGCAACACTTCACATCTGTGCATTCCCACCCTGCATTTGACTGGGTAGCCAGACTATGTCCCAGTTCCCCCAGTGACACCCCCCCTCCACCCCTCCTGCATCCACCCTGGAGAGGCTGCGTCAGCTGGACTGGACTGGGGATCAATGCCGGGGAAACAGCCTCATAATGGCCCGGATTAATGATGAAAAATTTGGTGTCATCCAGTGAGCTCCTGGATATTTATCACAGGGGAAGGGTGGGTTGCCAATAGGAGCCTCTTAGCACCCTCCTGACCTGGGAGGCTGGAGGCAGGACAAGAGTGTAACTGCGGTTGCTACTGTCTCCAGCTGGAGCCCTAATGGAGGTGCTCTCTGGGGCATATTCTCCGAGGAGGATGGATACTCTTAAATGGATACTAGAGCTGTTGCTGCTGCTTTTTATAGGCCAGAGCTGCAGCCGCCGCTGCCACTGTTTCTATTTGAGAATGCATCTCGCTTGAACAAACTGTCTGCAATCAATCTCACACACAGGGACGCTTTGCATGTCTCAGGTTTTCGCTCCACCTTCTTTGTGTAATAACCCTTAGAGGACAGACAAAGAAAAATGCTAAGAGAGCACACTAATATTCATTTCTCCCAACTGTGGCATTGGCAGCTTAAGAGAGAAAAGACAATTTGAAGGAGAATAAATGCATTCAAGTGCATTTATAGGGAAAGACAAATCCCCATCCAAGCCTATAACCCAATCTTAGTCCCCATTATTTGAAGACAGATAATACACATAGACGTAATCTCTTAAGGTACAATCATGGTCTCCTGAGAGAGGTCTTTCACAAGGCCTTGAGGATGGATTGGTCCAAGTCTACTGGTCTCCTGGTGACTGAGAGACAAGGCTATTACAGGCCTGTCAAAGGAGGAGCTGGCCTGAGGAATCTACAACCACTGGACTTAAAGTGATTCTCCAATTATCTTTCAACAACCAAAAGAAATGTAGCCTTGGAAGGAAAGAGTTCAACAAAAGCCTACGTGAACTTCCTGCACCTTCATAAAGAAACATGCGATAGCAATATCTGCTGTAGTCCGTCTGTTGTCAAGGCGATTATTCTGCCCTTATAGCAACACACATGTCTGGTGCACCTTAGAGTAACATGAGTACATTTTCACAAATATCCTAGCTAGTGCTGCAAGTAGGGATCAAATCTTTGCATCTGGACATCATGACCATCTTCTGACCTGGCATTCACAACAAGACAAAATTAAATTAATTAAGGAGGCAAATTCATTCCATTTCATAGTTGACTCACTGACAACATTTTGCACTAGAACAAGGTAACAGTGTTTAAACAACCTCCAGTGCTGAAAAATGAAGCCAATATGGAAGTGCCAAAAACTGCAGTTCATCGAATGTCCACTTGAAGCTGGCTCCAAAACAGAGTCAATCCCCATAGACCCCCATGATAAAAAGCTCAACTTTACAGCAGAAATAAACATGTTTACAGCCTGGTACATGAAATAGCTTTAGTCTCTATAGCCAATTTCCCTGTTCATGACAACAACAACAGTATGAGGGGTGAAGTGTGAAATGCATGAATAAGGGCATGGCCGCTTTGAGTGACAGGTGGGTGCCATCACAGACGGCTAGCAGAGACTGTAAGCAACATCCGGCCCGCCTCAGCTCCATCCACGCTCCACCTCTTTGCCCATTTTAGATTAGTAGAGAGCAGGCCACGTCGCTGCCAAGACAGTGATGACCAGAGCCACCCACATTGAGCTTAATATTCACTCTTCAAGAAACCTATGGGAGACTATGTCCATACGTTATACAGTCTATGGTTTAAACTTAGCATCATATTCTGCATCTATACCTGGTACAAGCATACAAAGTTTTGGAAACTGATAAGGCTTTATACAACTGAAACAGAGCCATTTAAAAATGGCTGGATCATTTCCCAGCTTGATTCTGGATTGTCTTGCCCAGGGTGGAAAAAGTGTACTGTGTAATTCCTTCTGTTGGAAAACACTTTCAAAGCTTACTCTAGTCCATAAAGTTTAAATTATTAAAATCTGTCTCTCTGCTTGGCTGCATGCAAATATAAAGATTGTGTTTGCACAAGCAAATGGAAAGGTATGCATCAGAGTGGGCAGAGAGACCACTGCAACCCCTTGAGGGCCCATTGTTCTATTTGCATCCACCTTGTTGTGACCCTCACTCTGGGACTATCTGTCTGGCTCTGTGTGGACATCACTTCAATGCTCCTCAATGCCGTCTGTTGTTATTGGCGTTATGCTTTCTCTGCCTCATTGTTTTCCTCAGTGGTATGCCAGCTTTGACCCTGAGCATAAGGGATCTGTCAGTCCTGGAAATCATAGGCAAATGTCACCACTCCTTCTTTTCCTGCACATTCACTGCAAAGGTGGATAACACTGCCCCCTTTCCCGTGCTCAAACAGCAAGACCCTCCTCACCAGTTTACCAAGACGACAGCATCCCATTCCCCTTCCCCACCGAGCCCGAAATGTTGATTCCTAGTTTTCTGCCCATAGCAAAGCAATAAATCCCATGCAGCCATGGCACTAATGGACATAAGGCCTCTATCCTGGAATGTGGAGCATAAGCAGATATCAGGTCCTGAAGCAGGGGTGGGGGTGCGGGGGGCAATTAAGTGTGTGGCGCAGGGAGGAGTGCAGGTGTGTGGACTGGTGATAAGGACAGTGGTGCTGCCATTACTCATCCCCCACCAACAACAGCAAATAGACTGCCAGCAGATGACGGGTCTGCTCTGGCAGCCTCCGAAAGCTTTTCCTCAGCCGGAGAGAAGAGTGTGTGGCGGAACAGAGTGGATAAGGAATAGATAGGAACGGAAAGCGCATTTCATCACGCCAGGAAAGACAGGGCGAAAAATGGTTGTATGCAATATTGTTGAGGGAAGAGGCGTTTAGAAAAACGAGGCGATTCTGCAGGCTGGCTTGTTTCAAAGCAATTAAGATTAATTAAGTGTTGCTGGTGGCACTTCATATGTGAGATACTGTGTTTTATTATCACAGAAGTGCAGCATTAAAGAGCCATACAGAAACATAATTTAAAAAGAATGTATTTATAAAATGTGAGAATATATAACCGATTACACCATTAGTCAATAAATCAACCTTTTGAAGATAGTACCTTTGAAAAAGGTATCCCATTTTCTCCCATGGTTAATGGATACAAGTCCAAGCTGTGACAGATTATTTGGGTTGTGATTAAACAGTGGTAGGCGCATATTTTCTGTGGAATTTAAAATGGAAACATAAATAAGCCCATTACATTCTGATGATTATTAAAAATACAAAGGAATAGTTTGATGTCTCTTCAGTGGTGCATTATCTGTTTGACTAACTATAATTAAAGCATAAAGATACACTCTCTGTCTTCTAAAAGAATATCATTAGGAAAAACATAAGATGCCTTTCAGCAAGCTCACCTCAAGAACTAACAGAATCCTAACCCCTTCCACAAACACATTCCCATAAGAGAGAGAATTGGTGGATTGCCAAAAGAGGTCAGTTTGAATATCGTTGTGCTGATATGCTGACAGAGTCTACTTTGTCAACTAGATACAGTAGTTCATCCACAGCCACAGCAGTCTGCCCCGAGGATCTTGGTGGCCCCTTTCTCCCGGTCAGCAGATACTGTGTTGTCTCACTGGCCTTGGGGCTAAGGACATCCTGTCTGCCTGTCTACTAGGGCAGCCGCGGAGCACGACAAGCAGATGCATGCTGTTTCATGTGTAGCAGCATGCATATGGATGTGCAGGTTCAACCACTTGACAAGGGATTGAGACCTGTGAAGAGAGCATCTCTGCTGAGGGACTGGGGAAAAGGGCATCTCTCTGCTGTGACAAACGCATTGTCATCTGTGACATTTATCATTGTCCCCTTCATATCTTTGGCCATCATTTCACTCCTCTGTTTAAGCAACGTGGTGGGAGGCAAGGTGTCACACCAAATGGACGCAGGGCGAAAGATTTGTAACCGCTGCTAAAAATTCACAAGGGACATTGAACTTTGTGAGGGAGAAAACGGAGAAAACGACTGCAGCCAATTTAAATTTTTACAGAAATAAATCTATAAGCGTTTTTTTTTTTTTTTTCACTGCGCTCCTTTCCTTCTCACTAATATGGCTTTTGGATGCTGATGTCAGCAGTTCCTTATTCCCAGCCGCAGAGCCTTGAAACCCAGCACTCCTCCCTCTCACTGGCCTCCGGCAGTCTAGTAGCGAGGGCGAAGCAAAATAAAAAGTAGGTCTATTTAACCAAGAAGAAAAACAAGTTGGCTCAGTAGACAGATCAAATCATATACTGTTCTTCACTGTGCAAACTTAAATTCATACAAGTACAGTTATAATACGCAAATAAAGCACACTTAGACTATTTGTGCAGACTGTGGCAAGTAGAGCGAGAGGACAAGAAAGAAGCTCTGGCTTCCAGACAGGGACTGATGCCACCGCGCTCTTCCATCCCTCTGTCACCTGCTTGGCATCCTCTCTGTTTAATTAGCTGGTAGTAATCAAAATGGTAGGAGATTAAGACCCCTAAAATACTGTAGGCAGATGATAAATCCTCAAGAGGCACAAAGGCCTTGCGGAGGAAAACAAAACACTGAAACTGTTTATTATGTTGAGAGTTGGAGGGAAGATTGAGTGAAACAGAGGGCGAGAGAGAGAGAGAG